>JAODAL010026761.1:0-56161 GCA_025379985.1 Phyllomedusa bahiana | reverse complement strand
CTGTGGAGACTCCAAGAGAACCGACATTTTCACCGCCAAAATATTTAAATTTTCCTGAAGCCTAATTCTCAAGCAAAGGTAATTAAAATTTTTATCTCTTGTTGTGTGCCGTAAAAAACCCCGCATTTAACACGCTAAAAAGCTAGTAGTTTTGTGTGCTCATTCTTTGCGCAATTTACAACCAGGGGTTGAAATTATAGCGTTGTAGTTCATCTGTGGTGACTCCAAGAAACTTGCCATTTTCCACCGCCAAATATATACATTTGTTCCTGTAGCCTAATTCACAAGCAAAGGTTAAATACAATTTTATCTCTTGTTGTGTGGCGTAAAAAACACCGCATTGTAACACGCTAAAAAGCTAGTAGTTTGTGGGTGTCTCAATCTATGCGCAATTTACATCAGGGGTAAATTAAGCATCGTTATTCATCTTGTGTTAACACAAGAAACCGCCATTATCACCGCCAAAAATATAATATAATTTTCCTGTAGCCTAATTCACAAGCAAAGGTTTCAATTACAATTTTATCTCTTTGTGTGGCTTAAAAACACCGCCACCGCGCCCTCAAGGCCAAATTGAGTAACACGCTACAAAGCTAGTAGTTTGTGGTGGCTCAATTCTTTGGCGCAATTTACATCCAGGAGTTAATTAAGTGTTGGTTTCTTGGAGTCACCACAGCTGAATAACGTCATTTTCACCACCAAAATATATACATTTTTCCTGTAGCCTAATTCACAAGCAAAGGTTAATTACAATTTTATCTCTTGTTGTGTGGCTAAAAAACACCTCATTGTAACACGCTACAAAGCTATAGTTTGTTTGGCTCAATTCGTTGGCGCAATTTACATCCAGGGGTTATATTGAGCATTGTTTATAGCAGCTGTGGTGACTCCAAGAAACCTCCATTTTCAACGCCAAATTATATAATTTTATCGTGTAGCCTAATTTCCACAAGCAAAGGTAATTACAAATTTATCTCTTGTTGTGTGGCGTAAAAAACAAAGCAATGTTAAAGCTACAAAGCTAGGAAGTTTGGGATGGCCTCAATTCTTTGGCTCAATTTACATCCAGGGGTTAATTAAGAGTTTGTTATTCAGCTGTGTGACTCCAAGAAACCGTCAATTTCACCGTCAAAAATATATACATATTTCCTGTAGCCTAATTCACAAGCAAAGGTTTAATTACAATTTCTTCTTGTTGTGTGGCGATAAAAAACACCGCATTGTAACCCGCCTACAAAGCTAGAGTTTTGGGGTGGCTCAATACTTTGCGCAAGTTTACATCATGAGGTTATAAGGCATTGTTTTTCAGGCTGTGGTGACTCCAAGAAACCGCATTTTTCACCGTCAAATTATATACATTTTTCCTGTAGCCTAATTCCACAAGCAAAGGTTAATTACAATTTTATCTCTTGTTGTGTTGGCGTAAAAAACACCTGCATTGGTAACATGCTTACAAGACTATTAGTTATGTTGGTGGCTCAATCTTTGTCGCAATTTACAACCAGGGTTAATTAAGCTTGTTTATTCATCTGTGGTGACTCCAAGAAACCGCCATTTTCACCGCGAAGATAATACATTTTTCCTTTAGCCTAATTCACAAGCAAATTGTATTAATTACAATTTTATCTCTTGTTGTGTGGCGTAAAAAAAGGACCGCATTTGTAACACGCTACAAAGCTAGTAGTTTTGTGGTGCTCAATTCTTTGGCGCGCATTTTACATCCAGGGGTTATTAAGCATTTTCAGCTGTGTGACTCCAAGAAACAGCATTTTCATCGCCAAAATATATAATTTTATTCCTGTAGCCTAATTCACAAAGCAAAGGTTAATTACAATTTATCTCTTGTTGTTGTGGCGTAAAAAAACACGGCGCAATTGTAACACGCTAACAAAGCTATTAGTTTTGTGGTGGCCTCAATACTTGGTCGCAAAATTTAGACCAGGGGTTAAATAAAGCGTTGTTACTCAACTGTGTTGTGACTCCAAGAAACCTCCCATTTTCACCGCCAAAATATATAAAGTTTTTCCAGAGCCTAGATTCACAATCAAAGGTAATTACAGATATTATATCTTGTTGTTGTGGCGTAAAAAACACCGCATTTTAACACTGCTAAAAAGCTAGTAGTTTTTGGTGGTGGTCTCAATCTTTGGCGCAATTTACATCCAGGTAATATAAGCGTTGTTTATTCAGCTGTGGTGGACTCCAAGAACCCGCCATTTTGCAACTTCAAAATATATACAATTTATTCCTGTAGCCTAATTCAAAGCAAAGGATAATTAACAATTTTATCTCTTGTTGTGTGGCTATAAAAAACACCGCATTGTAACACGCTACAATGCTAGTAGTTTGTATGGCTTCCATCCATTTGGCGCAATTTACATCCATGGGTTAATTAAGCATTGTTTTTTGTCAGCTGTGTTGACACCAAGAAACCGTCATTTTCACCGCCAAAAAAAATATACAAATTTTTCCTGTAGCCTAATCAAAAGCAAAGGTTTAATTACAAATTGTTTAACTTCTTGGTTTTGTGGGCGTAAAAACCACCGCATTGGTAACACGCTACGAAAGCTAATAGTTTGTGTGGCTTCATCTTTGTCTCAATTTACAATCCAGGGTTTAATTAAGCTGTTGTTATTCAGCTGTGGTACTCCCAGAAACCCCATTTTCAAAGCCAAAATATATAATTTTTATCCTGTAGCCTAATTCACAAGCAAAGGTTAATTACAATTTTATCTCTTGTTGTGTGGCGTAAAAAACACCGCATTGTAACACGCTACAAAGCTAGTAGTTTGTGGTGGCTCAATTCTTTGGCGCAATTTCATCCAGGAGCTAATTAAGTGTTGGTTTCTTGGAGTCACCGCAGCTGAATAACGTCATTTTCACCGCCAAAATATATACATTTTTCCTATAGCCTAATTCACAAGCAAAGGTTAATTACAATTTTATCTCTTGTTGTGTGGCGTAAAAAAACACCGCATTGAAACACGCTACAAAGCTAGTAGATTTGAGTATCAATTCTGTGGCGCTATTTACATCCAGTGGTTAATTAATCATTGTATATTCAGCTAGGTGAATCCAAGAAACCGCCATTTTCAACGCAAAATATGATACATTTTTCCTGTAGCCAAATTCACAAGCACAGGTTAATACAATTTTTATCTCTTGTTGTATGTGGCGTAAAAAACACCGCATTGTAACACGCTAATAAACAAGTAGTTTGTGTGTGGTGGCTCAATTCATTGCGCATTTACATTTTCTGTGGTTTAATTAATCGTTGTTATTCAGCTGTGGTGACTCCAAAAAAACCGTCATTTTCACCGCCAAATATATACATTTTTTTTCTGTTAGCCTTATTCACAAGCAAGAATTAATTACAAATTTATCTCTTGTTGTGTGGCGTAAAAAACACCGCATTGTAAACCCGCCACAAAGCAAGATATTTTGGTGGTAGCTCATTTCATGGCGCAATTTACATCCAGGGGGTTAACTAAGCGTTTTTCAGCTGTGGTGACTCCCAAAAAACTGTCAGTTTCACCGCCAAAATATACATTTTTCCTGTAGCCTAATTCACAAGCAAGGTAAATTAACAATTTTAACTCTTTTGTGTGGCGTAAAAAACACCGCATTGTAACAACCTACAAAGCTATTAATTGTGGTGGCTCAATCTTTGGTGCAATTTACACCAGGGGTTAATTAAGCATTGTTTTTTCAGCTGTTGTGACTCCAAGAAACGCCATTTCACCGCCAAAATATAAACATTTTTCCTGTATGCCAAATTCACAAGTCAAAAGTTAATTACAAGTTATCTCTTGTGTGTGTGCGTAAAAAACACCGCATTGTTAACACGCTACAAAGCTAGTATTTGTGGTGGCTCAATACTGTTGGCTCAATTTACATCCAGGGTTAATTAGGCGTTGTATTTTCTCAGCTGTGGTGGGACTCCAGAAACCGTCATTTTCACCGCCAAAATATATACATTTTTCCTATAGTCCGTAATTATCACAAGCAAAGGATAATAAATTTTATCTCTTGTTGTGTGGCTAAAAAACACCGCATTTTCTACACCTAAAAAGCTAGTATTTTGTGGAGGCTCAATTCTATTGGCGCAATTACATCCAGGGCTTAATTAAGCGTTGTTTATTCAATCTGTGGTGGACTCCCAGAACCGACCTTTTTCACCGCCAAAATATTACATTTTTTCCTGTAGCCTAATTCACAAGCAAAGGCTAATTACAATTTATCTCTTGGTGTGTTGCGTTAAAAAACACCGCATTGTAACACACTACCAAAGCTATAGTTAGTTGTGGCACAATTCTTTTGGCGCAATTTACAACCAGGGTTAATTAAGCGTTTAGTATTCAGCTGTGAGTGACTCCAAAAAACCGCCATATTCACCGCCAAAATATATAAATTTTTTCCTGTAGCCTTAATATTCAAAAGCAAAGTTATTACAATCTTATCTCTTGTTTGTGTGTCGTAAAAAACACCGCATTGTAACACGCTACAAAGCTAGTAGTTTGTGGGGGGGCTCAATTTCACTTGCCAATATTACATCCAGGGGTTAATAAGCATTTGTTTTTTCAAGTTGTGGGACCCATAAACCGTCATTTTCACGCCAAAATTTATAACATTTTCCTGTAGCCAATTCACAGCAAAGGTTAATTACAATTATATATCTCTGTTGTGTGGCGTAAAAAACACCGTCATTGTAAACACGCTAAAAAGCTAGTAGTTAGTTGGTGGCTCAATTCTTTGGCGCAATTTACATCCAGTGGTTAAAATATTTTTTAAGGGCGTTGTTTATAATTCAGACCGTGGTGTGACTCCATGAAACCGCCATTTTCAACGGCAAATATATACATTTTTCCTGTGCTAATTCAAAAGCAAATAGGTTAATTAACAAATTAATCTCTTGTTGTGTGGCGTCTAAAAAACACCGCATTGTAACACGGTCTACAAGGCTATGTAGTTTGTGAATGGCTCATTTCTTTGGCGCCAAATTATACTCCAGGGGTTAATTAGACATTGTTTTTTCAGCGTGGTGACGTCCAATGAAACCGTCATTTTCACACCGCCAAAATATGCAAATTTTTATCCTGTAGCCTAATTCAAAGCAAAGGTTAATTACAATTTATCTCTTTGTTGTGTGGCCGGTAAAACACCGCAATTGTAACACGCTACAAATCTAGTAGTTTTGTGGTGGGCTCAATATCTTTTGGCGCAATTTACATCCAGGTTGGATAAATAAGCGGTTGATATTCATGCTGTGTGGACTCCAAGAAACAGCCAGTTTTCAATGCCGAAAATATATACATTTTTCCTGTAGCCTAATTCACAAGCAAAGTTAATTACAAATTTATCTCTAGTTGTGGGCGTTAAAAAACCACCGCATTGGTAGACACGCTACAAACTAG
This sequence comes from Phyllomedusa bahiana, assembly GCA_025379985.1. NCBI lineage: Eukaryota > Metazoa > Chordata > Amphibia > Anura > Hylidae > Phyllomedusa > Phyllomedusa bahiana. The sequence continues at coordinate 50,747 of JAODAL010026761.1, read as the reverse complement.
TAGTTTGTGGTGGCTCAATTCATTGCGCAATTTTCATCCATGAGCAAATTAAGTGTTAGTATTCTGGAGTCTCCCGAGCTGAAATAACTCATATTCACCGCCAAAATTATAATACATATTTCTATAGCCTAATTCACAAGCAAAGGTTAATTACAATTTATATCTCTCTTTTGTGTGGCGTAAAAAACACCGCATGTAACACGCTACAAATGCTAGTAGTTTTGGTGGCTCAATTCATTGGCGCAATTTACATCCAGGGTTAATTATTCATTGTTATTCACAGGCTGTTGGTGACTCCAAGAAACCGCCATTTTCAACGCCAAGAATAATACATTTTTTCACTGTTGCCTAATTCACAGCCAAGGTTAAATACAATTTTTATCTCTTGTTGTGTGGCGTTAAAAACACGTCATTGTAACCGCTACAAAGCTATTAGTTTTGTGTGTGCTAGCAATTCTTTGGCGCCATTTACATTCTGTGGGTAAATAACGTTGTAATTCAGCTTGTTGGTGACACCAAAAAACCGGTCATTTTCACCGTCAAAATAATATACAATTTTCCGTAGCCTAATTCACAACAAAGGTTTAATTAACATTTTCATTCTCTGTTGTGTTGCGTAAAAAACACCGATTGTAAAAACGCTACAAAGGCTAGTTATTTTGTGGTTTGGGGGCCTTCATTCTTTGGCGCAATTTACATCAGGGGATAATTAAGCATTGTTTTTTCCGCGTGGGTGTCTCCCGAAACCATCCAATTTCACCGCCAAAAAGATATATACAATTATATTCCTGTAATCCTAATCACAAGCAAAGGTTTAATTACAAGTTTATACCTTAAATGTGTGCGTAAAAAAAGACATCCGCATTGTAACACGCAACAAATGCAAGTATTTTGTTGGTTGCTCAATTCATTGGCTGGCAATTTCATCCAGGGTGTTAATAATTCTGTTGTTTTATTCTAGCTGTTTAGGTGACTCAAGAAACCGTCAATTTTCACCGCCAAAATAAATAAAATTTTCCTGTAGCCTAATTTCACAGCAAAGGTGTAATTACAATATTATCTCTTGTTTTTGTGTTGGCGTAAAAAACACCCATTTTAACACGCTAAAAAGCTAGTAGTTTGTGGGGCTCAATTCATTTGGCGAATTTACAACCAGGGGTTAATTAAGCGGTTGTTTATTTCATCAGTTGTGACTCCAAGAAACCGCCATATTCTCCGCCAAAAAATATACATTTTTCCTGTAGCCTAATTCACAAGCAAAGGTAAATTACATATTTATATTCTAGATGTGTGGCGAAAAAACACCGCATTGTTAACACACTACAAAGCTAGTAGTTTGTGGTGGCTCCAATTCATTGGCGCAATTTACTTCCAGGTGTTAATTAACGTTGTTTTTACAGCTGTGGATGACATCCAAGAAACCGTCATTTTCAGCCGCCAAAATATATAAATTTTCCTGTAGCCCTAATTCAACAGCAAAGTTAATTAAAAATTTTATCTCTATGTTGTGTTGGCGTAAAAAACACCGCATTTAAAACACGCTAAAAGCTAGTAGTTGTGTGGCCAATTCTTTGTGCGCAATTTACATCCAGGGGTTAATTAAGCGTTGTTATTCATCTTGATGGTGACTCCAAGAAAACTGCCATTTTCACCGCCAAAATATAATACATTTTTTCCTGTAGACCTAATTACAAGCAAAGGTTAATTACAATTTTAATCTCTTAGATGTTGTGTGCGTTAAAAAACACCGCATTTAACACTCTACAAAGTCTAGTATTTTAGTGATCTCAATTCTTTGGGAATTTACATCCCTGGGTTAATTAAGCGTTGTTTTTTCAGTCTTGGTGGTTACTGCAAGGAAACCGTCCATTTTCACAGCCAAATAAACAAAATTTTTCCTGTAGCCTAATTCAAAAGCAAATGTTAATTAAAATTTTATCTCTTGTTGGTAGACGAAAAAAACACCGCATTGTAAACACGCGTACAAAGCTAGTAGTTTGTGGTGGGGGGGGCTCAATACTTTGCGCAATTTACATCCAGGGGATAATTAAGCGATGTTATTACTTTGGTGACTCAAGAAACCGCCATTTCACGCGAAAATATATACATTTTTCCTTTAGCCTAATCTCACAAGCAGAAGGTTAATTACAATTTTATCTCTTGTTGAGTGGCTTAAAAAAGACTCGCATTGTAACACTCTAAAAAGCTAGTAGTTTGTGGTGTACTCAATTCTTTGGCGCAAATTACATCCAGGGTTAATTAAGCATTTTTCCAGCTGTGGTTACTCCAAGAAACTGTCATTTTCATGCGCAAAATATATGACATTTTTTCCTGTAGCTAATCACAAGCAAAGTTAAATTACAATTTTATCCATGTTGTGTGCGTAAAAAAACACCGCATTGTAACACGCGTACAAAGCTGATTAGTTTTGTGAGGCTCCAATTTTGCGCAATTTAGATGTCCATGGGTTACAAAAAGCCGTTTAGTCTTATATACAACTAAGTGGTGACACCAAGAAACCAAATCCCAACTAATTTTATACCGCCACAAAATAAATATAATTTATTTCCTTTCTATAGTTACCTAAATCACAAGCAAAGGAAAATTACAAATATATATAATATCTTGTTGATGACTGGCAAAAAAAAAAACACCCAAAACACCTGCAAGAATTACACACCGCTTAAAAACAGCTAGTATTTTGTAGGTGGCTCAATTCTTTCAGGCGCAATTTTCCATCCAGGGTGTTCAGTATTAAGCGTTGTTATTAGCTGTCGGAGACATCACACCAAGAAACCGCAATTTTCGAACCGGCAAAATATATCCATTTTTCCTGTAGCCTAAATCAGAAGCAAAGGTTAATTACAATGTTTATCTCTTGTTTGTGTGCGTAAGAAACACCGGCATTGTAACACACGCCTACAAGGCTAGTTATTTTTGTGTGATGGCTCAATTCTTGGGCGCAATTTACATCCAGGGGTTTAATTAAGCATTGTTTTTCAGCTTTGGTGACTCCAAGAAACCGTCATTTTCCAGCCCACCGCCAAAATATACAAATTTTTCCTGTAGCCTAAATTTCAAAAAGGCAAAGGTTAATTAACAATTTTATCTCTTGTTGTGTGCTTAAAAACAACCGTCGAGCACTTAAGATCAACGTCTCTTACGGATGCACAATGGAGGGAAGGCAGCCGGCAGAATAGGGATGGGGTTAAGTACCGGTGGACCAAGCTTGAACGATGGGATTTTCAGTCTGATGCTATTTTGCAGAAAGCCAAACTTTAAACCCCAGTCAGGCATCACTCCAGGGGCTCTACGACTTCTGTCTGCTTGTGACTTAGTCCTGATGACAGCCTGTAGGAGGAGCAGACGAGTTCCTTGCCAGATGTGGGACGGGATTGGTATGTGATGATACGTGTGAGGAAGACAAGAGAGCAATCCCGGCTACGGAGGGTCAGTCAAGGATTACAACCGTAGACTATGAAAAAAGGCGATGAACCTGCATATTCCGAATCACAGTGATCTTACTACCACACGAAATTACGCACAATGCAAAAGAATTGCCTCATGCCCATGTCTTGATCTGGGTCTGGAAACCAAAATGTTCAGACATAGGTTCCTGAAGTATACTGATTTACACTCTTAACCGTTGGACTGCGGGTAATAGGCTAAAGGACAATCCAGCTTGATTTGGAGATGTGAACAGAGGGCTTGTCAGAATTTAGATACAAACTGTACACCACAGTCAGACATTATGTGAAGTGGTAAACCATGAAGCCAAAAATTATGTTGATAAAAAAGAGTTGGGAGCTGAGGAGCAGAGGGCAGAGCTGGGAGGGGGATGAAATGGGACATTTTAGAGAAACTACCCAGATGACCGTTCAGGCAAAATATGCAGGTAAGTCGTTGATAAAGTCCATGGAAATGTGCATCCAAGGCTTTTCAGGAATTGGCAAAGGTAGTAATAGACCAACATGTTTCTGAGGTGGCGCCTTATTATGAGCACAGGTAGAACAAGCAGACACAAAATCCTTGACATCCTTGCAGAGAGTAGGCCACCGATTATGTCGAGCAATTAATAAGTGAGTCCTGGTTGCCCGGCCAATTTGAAAGCGTTCCCCCAAAGAAGAATACGCTTTCTCAGCACAGGGCGTACATGGGTCTTGCGAGAAGGTGTATGCTGTATGGTGATGGGAGCCACGGTAACGAGCCGTTCCGGAGGAGTGATATTTTATGGTCCTGTCCTGTAGTATCAGAGGCACGCGACAGAGCATCCACTTTAATATTGTTCTCAGTAGGCAAAAATTCAGCACAAAATTTAATCTGGAAAAGAAGAATGACTAACGTGCTTGACGGGAATTTCGATGCTGTGCAGTCTGGAGATAAAGAAGGTTTTTGTGGTCCGTGTATATATTAACGGGATGTCACACGCCCTTTAGTAAATGCCGCAACTCTTCAAGTGCCAGTTTTATAGTCAGGAGCTTTAAGTCTCCAATGGTGTAATTCCTTTCCGCTGGGGAGAAAGGCTTGGAAAAGAAGCCACAGGTGACAGACTTCCCGTTGTCAGTCTTCTGTGATAGCATTGCTCCAGCTCCCACAGAAGATGCATCCACTTCTAAGAAAAAAGGCTTCTGTGGTCTCACGGAGTAAAGACAAGATGGCTGCGGATCAAAAGCGCTTACAAGAGGCGGTTTTCCGACGCTCAAATGGAGCATCATCTTCCGACACTCTGACAAATTCTGTTTGTTTTCCATTTTGTAGTAAAGAGCCACGATAGGTGCCACTAGGGTTGAGAACTGAGGGATAAACTGCTAATAGTAATTGGCAAAACCCATAATGAGATTTAGCGAACTAAAGGCTAGATATTGAGTGTGAAATAAAAAAGTATAGGAAGAGGATAAAAAGAAAAACAAAAAAAAAAGAAAACACATATAAAAAAAGAAAAAAGGAAAACCGTGTGGGTCAATATACGCACAACACCACTAGTATGTATCTTTAAGGCCTGTTAACTTTCCACAAAATTAGGCCTTTTAGGCGGGCTGTTTACATTAAGTTTCTTAGCACCTTAGCGTGCTCGCAAACCTGTAATGGTGCCTAAAATATATCCTAATGAAAATGAGACCCCAAACGCCACTAGGTGCTTCTCCTACTCTGGGGCTTGCGGTTGAGTCAAATAGCACTAACACACACACACACAGATAACGTTCTAAACAAACTGGCAGAATTGAAGGACACAACATTTTTTATTTTTCTCTGGTAACATCTACTGGTGTTTTAAATCTGCAAAATAAGTGCGAATTTTACCGGCCACTTCTAGCTTTATTTCTCTGTCGAGACATCTAGTCAGGTTACAAAAGCGTTCCCAAATGCTGTTTGAATACTTAAAACGAGTGCAGTTTCTTGGATCAGAAGTCATTTATGGTAGGGGGGGGGGGTTCTAACAATACGGCCCCTCAAAGCCCTGTCAGAATGCACATGAGGTATCACAAAAAAACAATCCAAATTTATAAACAATTACTAACATAAAATCATAAACTAATAATGTAAAAAATAAACAATGCGCAGATTTAAAGACAAGAATGTATGCCAATGTACAAGTACAATAATATTATGGTAGTTGCTAGTTTTAAACTATTTTGTGTGGAATGACTATCTGTCTTATGTGCAGAAATTTTTGAACTTTTAAAATGGCAAATTTTTCCAAATTTCCACAATTTTTTATATTTTTCACAAATAAATAAGACTTCTCTGGACAAAAATTTCATACAAACTTAAAGCCCAATGTGTTACGAGAAAACACTCTCTGAATCACATTGATAGGTAAAAGTATCAAAAAGTTATTCCCACATAAAGTGACACATTAAAAATAGAGCTCTGTCAGGAAGGTCAAAATTGGCTGTGGCAGTAACAAATTATTGCTTGCTGTCACTAACCCCAGTGTATAAAGCACCAGTTGAAAATAGTTATAAAGTGCCAATATGAAAGCAGTAATATTTCAGGAATGTAGATAGTGCCATGGAAAATTAAAAATATAAAATGTGTTTAGCATAAAAACTTGATTTAAACATTATTTTCTGATTATACATTCCCTTTAACTTCCCTCAGAAAGTCACTGGTTCTCCTTCAGATTTTCTACTTCCCCAAGCTTATCAAGCAGGGTACTATCTAAAGGAAGCGCAGGCACAGTAAAGCACTTCTAGAAAGTTTACTACTCAGGAATCAATCTGTTCTTTGTGCCTTAACCTCCCACTAAGTGATTCTTTTTTTTTTTTTTTTGAATTTTCCAACGAAGTTTAATAGAACAAGCAGTACAAATATGTTATGTACATAAACCCATTGCTAGTACAGAGCTACAACAGCGTATAAAATACAGTGACCCATTAATAAGAGTGAGTTGAGGATTTTTTATCGACAAAGTTGAAATCAGCAAGTTTTTATGGTGATCGAAATTTTCCAGATCATAGCGATAATTAAGGTAAAATCTGTGGCCATCATCTATTAAGATCGCAGCCTTTTTCGGCCGCTTCCTGTAATTTTTGGGAGGGGGGGGGGGGGGGGGGGGGGGGGGGGGGGGGGGGGGGGGGGGGGGGGGGGGGGGGGGGGGGGGGGGGGGGGGGGGGGGGCGGCCAAGCAAATCAGATTACAGAATAGAGCTGGTGAGATTAGCGTGTGACGACGTCATGACCTGCTGATTGTAACACGGTTGCGATTGGAACTGGAAAAAATCCACATGACCTCGTTTTAACATAGCAACAGACCGTTTCCTGTTTCAGTGCCTCAGTGTCTCTCAGCGCTCATACAGGATAGGACCTGCGCTCTGCCTGTGGCCAAACAGCTCAGTGCGAAATTAAGTCTATTTCTGCGCACAGAGAAACCAATCTACTATTAGCTGTGATCCTTCCAATTTAGTTTAGAATTAGAGATTTGAAGATTTTATGTAGTCAGCTTAGAGTTAATTTTAAAACAGCAGTCATCTACCACTGAAATTTCACGGGCGTCGAGGAGCGGAGGGGGGGGGGCCAGCGGGCGAACACAAGTACAAGACCATATCTATAAAGCGAAACACTGGATAAAAGTTCAACCAAAGACTATAAGCTGGTAGAACATCGTACAGTAGGTGAATATCTTTATTCTATTAAACAGTTTCGTGCTACTTGAAAATATTTCCTGGATAACATTGAGGCAGCCCTCTGAAACTTCTATTGGATCAAACATCTTTATCTAGAGTAACTGCAGGTCTCTTTTGTATAGCTGCAAAACTCCACTTTTATTTATCAGTAATACATTTCAAGATAGGTGTTTCCATTTATCAATTTTAACCGCATTAAACTTGACTGTCTTTGCCATAATAATCCACTTGCAGTTAACACATAACAAAACCAGCAACTACTGTAGTACAGCACAGGTTGTTTGTTGCCAAAAATACCGTGTACATCGTACACTAAAAGCATCACAACTGTTACGTGCGTTGTTTTTACTTTGCTCACCCAGCAATTGTTCATTGAAGACTGCAGCATCTACGTAACAATCTTAAAACAGCAATTCTATATTCACCACAGGATGAATTGACAAAGGTGACAAAAAATATCGAGTTTATCACTACCAAAACACATAACAGTTACGTGGTTTTTCAGACTTTTGAGCACACCCAGCATGTTTCACATTGACGCAGCCATCTACCGTACAATCTTAAATCAGCAATTCTATATTCCACCACCAGGTGAATTGAAAGGTGCAAAACAAACTATCGTTTTATTCTATGCCATAAACATAACACGTCATAACTTGTTTTTTGTACTCATTTTGCCACACCCAGACATGTCACTGACAGCAGCATCACACTAAATCATTAACAAATCAGCAATTCTATATTTCACCGACGGTGAATTGAAAGGTACGCAACAAAAATATCGATTATTCATACCACAAACATACAGTACGTCTTTTTGACTTTTGAGCGCGACCCAGCATTGTTTCATTGACGCAGCGCACCTACATAAATCCATCACAAAACAGCGCAATACTACAACTACAACATTCTCAACCACAGTGAATTTGAAAGGTGCGCAAAAAATATCATTTATTATGCCAAAACACATAACAGCGTTAACGTGTCTCATTTGACAAGTTATTTGCACACACCTCAGCATTGCGTTTATGACGCAGCATCTACGTACAAATCTTAAACAGAGCAATCTATAATCACCACAGGTCTGAATATGAAAAGGTGCAAACAAATATCGTTCTATTATAACCAAAACATAACAGTAACTGTCTGTTTTTTCTTGAACATTTTGCACACACAGCATTGTTCATTGCAACCGCAGCCAGTCTACGTAAATACTTACAAAACAGCAATTCTATATTCACCACAGGTGAATTGCGAAAGGTTGCAAAAAATATACGTTTATTTATACCAAACATAACATAGTACGCGTGTTTTTTGACAATTCTTGCCGCCACCCAGCATTGTTCATTGACGCAGCATCCTACGTAAAATCTTAAAACAGCAATTCCTATATTCACCACAGTGAATTGAAAGGTGTCCAAAAAAATACCGTTTATTATTATACCAAAAATAACGAGTTACGCTGGTTTTTTGACTTTTGCGCACCCCAGCATTTGTTTCATTGACGCAGCATCTACATAAATCTTAAAACAGCATTCTATATTCCACACACAGGTGAAGTTGAAAGGTGCAAAAATATCGTTTATTATACCAAAACACACAGTTACGTGTTTTTTGGTTGACTATTGCACACCCAGCAATTGTTTCATTGACGCACATCTACGAAAATCTTAAAACAGAGTCTGCATAATTCTATATTCACCACAGTTGAAATTGAACAGTGCAAAAATAGTCGGTTTATTATACCCAAAACATAACAGATACGTTGTTTTATTGACTTGCGCACCCAGCATTGTTTCATTGACGCAGCAACTACGTAAATTCTTAAAACAGCGAATTCTTTAAAACATGTCTTTAATTGAAGACTTGAGAAGTTTGACATATATTATACAGTAAGGAACACAATGCACCAAGTTAAAACTACATTGTCCACAAATGGACTTTACCAAAATAAACAAAACAATGCGTGGATGTTACACAATAGTAAACACAAGTAGAAAAGGCAGCTTCACAATACTGCTGTAGAGAGATATGGCGTATCAGGTCAGTGTATAAACATTAGGAGCACAGTAGCTGGAGGACAGCATGTGGTCCCAGAGCGAATCTCTTCTTGTTACATATAAACGGATTCAGTCAGTCTCCAGTTCACAAGCGCAATTAAAGTTAACAGTCTTCATAACTACTTCATCAAAGAGGGAGCTCTAATGAGAGTGTTTCTTCCAATTAAATGCATAAGAAGTTCTAGCAGCTATTAAAGTATATGGAACAAGATTGTGCGAAGAAGGGGAAGGGAAAACCGCTTTAAACCGATGTCCTAGGACCCGCAAGTTTTCAGGTGTTAATTGAAGGAATCCTGTAATCATTCTAAAGATAGAGTTGGAAGACTAAATGCCAACGAAAAAAATCTTTGGATAACTGGCAGCCCCACCAGACGTGTACATATTACCTTGCTGGCCGCAATTTTTCCACAAAGAGTCCGAATATCCGAGAACATTTTGGCTATAATAATCACGAAAGGGGGAAGAGTACCATCTCAAGTGTATTTTAAACATGGGTTCTTTATGATTACAACGGACACCCTTTGAATAGATGAGAGAATATATTGGAGTGCTTTAATCCATTGGTCTCTAGAGAAATTGGGAGGAAAGTTCTTTATTCCCATTTCAACATAAGTATGAGCTTTTGCGATCCCCATGTTTTGGCTAATATACTCTGATATAATTAATGGGAGACCTTTTTCATAAACCCTTTCTTCTCAAAGAAATTTTGAAAATCAGAATGGTTGATGGGGACTCCGGCCATCTAATGGATGAAAGCACATGAGGCGAATCTGTAAAAACTGGAAAAAAGGTCGATCGTTAGAGAAAAAAGAAGTGGAAATGTCTGTTAAATGACAATAGGCATTCCTCTTTGGTAAAGTTGGTCAACTGTATGAATACCCTGTTCTGCCACGACACTGGAGGTGAAAGGGAGTCGGCCTCAGCAAACGAGAAGGTCTAAGGAATATTCTTTTTAAAACTAAAATGTATCCAGAGTTAGGTATATCATAAGTCGACCACAACTGAAGTAAATTCTGATACATCGACCTGAAGAGAAGAGGTTGTTAGAGGAGCAACCAAGCATAGAAGCCTTAAGATGATTAACAAGAGTGGAAAAGGGTGAATGAGCTGGGATTCAATTGTGAGACCAGAGGCTGGGTCAGATTTTTCCAAATGAGGAAAAGGTCTGTTCCAGCAAAATAGCCGCATTGTAGGCCATAAGAATTAGGACATGCCAGCCCACCTTCCTTAGTGCTACGGAAAAGGATGATCTTTTTTTAACTCTGGCTTCTTCTTCCCACTCCAAAATAAGAGGAGGAGAAAAGCGGTTGGAACATTTTGATGATTAATTCGGCAGTAGAGCTATGATCACATAAGGAACATTGCCTCTGCAAATGTAGATATCTTATTGTCTTGGCGGAATAAGAAGACCATTATTAAAGGTGCATTAATTTAGCAATCCAGGAGAAGTATTAAGCGAGATTTTAGTCTCTAACTAATTCTAACATCTTCTTAAGGTCCACAGCAGCGCACTTGCTAGTTTTAGGATCTACTGTAAAGGCAGCGAGGGGGACGGTAACCTTAATACCCCAATAGTAGTCTACGTGCACGTTTCCACACCAGTTTAAAGTTACAGAGTTTTTTCTAGAGTCTAGTACACATTGGAACTTTCAAAGATTATCTTTATAGGAATAATTGAGGACCTTTGAGTGTTAATTAATTAAAAGTAAGAAATTTTAGAGAGAACAAGCGAGTTGAAAAGTAGTTCTAAAATGTGGAGGGAATTGAGCGGAGGCCGGGTTTGAAATAATTAACATTAACATACACTCCGCATATAAGGCTAAAAAAACAAAAATTTTCTATGGTCGGTCTTCTGAGTTAACAATGTACAATCCAGTCAATCTGGGGGTTCCGTCTTATGTGTCAGCATAAAAGGCTCAATACACATTACATAAATAAAGGAGAAAGTGGGCAACCTTGTCTGGTACCATATAAGTTAAATCAAACGCGGAGGAGAGAAAAGCCAAGCTAGGAACCTATTGCTGACTGTTTTCCGTGTGTATAAGGAGAGATCGCATGGCATGAATAAAACCGGTGATTCCAAATTTTCCCAAACTAGTTTAATGTAGGTGCCAGTTTACTCTATCAAATGCTTTTCAGCATCTAATGATAGTAAGGCAACATCTGGTCCTTTGACAGCACACATTTGTACCAGATCAAATAGGGCACGTGGAGGGTTTTGTGGGGGGTGTGGGTTGGGCGGGGTGTTGGGTGGGGGTGTGGGGTGGGGGATGGGTTGGGGGTGGAGTGGTAGCGTGGGGTGGGTGGGGGGGGGGCGGGGGGGGCCGTGAGGAGGGGGGGATGGTAATTGGGGGTGGGCGGGGTGGAGGGGGGTGGTGTATGTGGGGTGGGGGGGGTTCGCGTCCCTTGCCTGTCTTCCTCCAACAAATCCCGATTGTGTCCTCTATGAATGAGTGTAGGTAAAACAGTATTAAGACGGGAAGGCCAGAATCTTTTGCATAAATTCTTATAACATCGGTATTTAATAATGAAATAGTCTAAAATTAGCCGTATTATCCATTGATGTTGCCTGGTGTTTTGGGATGTGGGTGATGATGGCCGTAAGAGTGTCTTTGGGTGGATCTCCAGACTTTTGCGATGTCATGTACACAAAGGTGTTGTTAAATGGAGGAAGAGGAGAATCTGAAATAAGTGATAGTATTCATTTGTAATACCATCAGGTCCGGTGCTTTATTTAGTTTACTAATAGCGAATGGCTTGTCAACTTCTGACTGAGCGATAGGAGAGTTTATTTTTTCGAATTGAGGTACTGTTAAGGATGTAGGGAATATAGAGGAGAGAAATTGATTTTAATAAATCATATCTGTTGGGGCGGGTAGATATTTTCCTGAGGAGCTGAAGATTAACAGATTGGTCATAAATTAGGAGCACATTGTTCTGCAATGTCCAGGGGTATGATAATTTTATTACCGAAGGAGAAACTAAGTGAGATATCAGATTAAAATTGCTGGACTTTACTACGTTTGAGCTCAGAGAGCTTGGAGGGTCTATCACCTTGGTGTATAAATTATGCACTTCAATTTTGCTAGATTAAACTCATTATTTCCGAGATATAGGATACGCAAATCATTTCTTAGAGGATTGTGTAATTCCTTATGCATGGTCGTTAGGGATTTAGTCCTTTAAAATCAACTTCAGATTTTGCGTGATATTGAGAAAGCAGTGTGTATATTATAGAGGCCTGGTTGTTTTTTTTTTTGAACGCTGAGTGGCCACTGAATAAGCATACCACTGGTGATGATATGCTTTATAGAGCGCACCATAGTATGAATGAGAAAAAGAGGAAGGGAGCGTGCCATGTGTTAAAGTTAAAAATAGTCCGGTAGATGTTTTTTTTAAGAAAAGTGACATTGTCTGAGCTTTTAAGAAGAAAATTATTAGTCTCCAAATGGATTTACATGAGGTGTTTATGGATGGTTTCAAGAACCAGGTCTACAGGGCATGTCCAGAACATGTGGTGGTGCCAATATCTGAGGTATACATTATATTGGGAAAGAGCAAGATTTTATCTAACAGAAAGAAAACTAACGAGTAATGGACCTGTTTAGAGGGCGAAAAAAGGTGTAAATCCCCTTTCAGGTAGTTGAGTGGAGATAACGCCAAACATCATGGATTTCCGCCTCTAGTAGGAAGGATGGATGTCTATTCCAAAGGTCACGCTCTAAGTCTAGATCTATCTACATCCATTGTTACCCACCCTGTGGTTTAAATTCACCAACATATAATCAGCCCTCCCCTCCTTGCGAAGTTCTTTCTTTGGCTGTGGAAATTTGACTTTTACGAATAATAGAAAATGTTTCTCATTGGGTGCATATAATGTAACGAATTGGTATAAGGCATTAGAGTTTAATTTCGCAAATCAAAATAATGAATCGCCATCTGGATCTATAATCCTTCTGTGGTGTAAATTTGAAATGAGAACCGATGATTTTATATTAAAATTGGCACGCCGGCCTACTTTTTTGCTGCCATGCGAGTGAAAATATTTCAGAGTAATTTCGGCATTTTTTAATCTATGAGCATCAGAAGAAACAATAAATGAGGTCTCTTGTAAACATACTATGTCTGCATGAGGATCTGGTCCATCATCCTCTCCACAGCAAAGAACGCTTTAAATGCTAATTTAACCCTTAACATTATAGTTCCAAAATTTTAACGCACATGAGAAGATGACAATCAAAGATATTGTTGGACCGTAAGTATAACTGCCATAAACTGACAAAAGCGTTTTCGAAGTAAAACAATTCACAATTGGGTGATTAGTGTGTGAAAGATATAAAATCCACGATATAAGTATAAAGATGCAACAGAAAGACGGAATACCCTGAAACAAAACATTGCAAGAAATAAAAACTATATCCTTCAAGAGGAACACTAAGGGAGCAATGTCCTGCTTGAGGAACCTGTAGAAAGAAAAACAGGAGACAGAAGTAGAAGCCATCAAATTGCCAGTCATACTTAGTCTCATGAAACAGATAGAAAGGAATACTGAAGGGAGTCAGAGCGGTCAGGACTTCGAGCGGAGATATTGGATTGTTTTTGTCTGACCCACAAGGGTGTGATCGAATCTCCGTCCTTGTCGGTTTCTTAGGACCGGGCTGGTGTCAGACTGCTAGAAGTTTCCAACTTCTCAGAGTGTGCACTGGTTTCGTGCTTGGCGACTGCTAAACATACTGCGTACCTTCTCTGAAATTATAAGTATTAACTCAGGGAAGCCCCATCCTATAGTTGATTCTCATTGTCCCCGAAGGAGCTTTGTGTAAGGTTGAATTCCTTGCGTCTCAATCATCAGTGGCTGCAGAGAGTGTACAGGAAAAATATATGGAGCCTGAAACGGTCTGGTAGCGAGTCAGCTTTACCCGTAAGGCACGAAGAAGCTCTTCCTTTAAATGATAGAAGTGGATACGTGCAATGTATCTCTCGGCACTTGCTTGGCAGATTTCTTTGCTTAGGGATTCTATGGACCTGTCCAATAACGAGATCTTGGTTTGGATCTATGAGGAAGTGTCCAAGCCATAATCAGTTAGATAGTGTTGAGCTGATCAGTCATAACACTTCAGGAAATTCCACGGAATTTCTGACGTTGTTCGTCGCGAATCTGTCCTATCCAGATCTAAGACTTTATTGGAACAGACGTTTTAACTACTTCTTCTAGAGAGGCCGCTGTTAGCATCAATAAACTATTTGTGCGAGTTCGCAAATTCCACCATTTTGGATTTCAAATATGGTTCAGTTCGTGTGGCCAAGCAAGAAAGTCCTGTTTGAGCTATCGAGGAGCCATCATAATGTTTCAAATCCGTAGTGAGTGTAGTTACGGAAGGAGGAAAAGAGCTGTTGTAGTGTAGATGTTCATTCATCCAGCATTGTTCATTGACGCAGTATCTACGTAAATCTTTAAAACCAGCATTCTATATTCACACGGTGAATTGAAAGGTGCCAAAAAATACCGTTATATATACCAAAAACAATAACGAAGAAACGTGTTTTTATTTTGGACTTTTGCCCCAGTCCAGATTTGTTGATAAGACACCTTGCAGTTAAATTTATGAATCCAGCAATTTTGTTTTTTGATTAGATGGATTTGAGAATAGCTGTGATTTGTCGTCTTTTAATAAGAGACATTCAAAACTATTCCATACCTTTTCTCAAATATTTATTTTCTGAACATGGAAGCGAAACGAGCAGGTGGTTAAGCGAGCAAAAGAGGGGGGTAGCACATTTAAAAAGTTTTAAGTAAGGGTTATTAAAGACGAGAGAAGTGGCTCTTCCAGATGCTGGCGACAACACGCATTGCAGCGGATCGTCAGTTGCAGGACCGTCGTCCTGTCATCAGCGTGGTCAGGTGTGCCCTGTGTAAACATAATGAGTAACGAACATCGAGCTCGACTCAACAGACAACAACCACAACAACGGGGTACGTGGGGGGGGGTGGGGCGGCGTGGGTGGGGGTGGGTGGGCGGGGGGGGGGAGGATGAGTGTGGAAAAGAGAGAGATCGACATGTTTCGAGTTACTTAGATTCACCAATAGGACGAGCGTGTGCGACCTGACACCAGCGATGACAGTGCCTGACGGTCCAGCAAGACTGACGATCGCTGGCCATGCGTGTATGTACGGCCAGCACTGGAAGGAGGCACCTTCTCGCTCGTACCTCTACCTCCATGGTTGCTACCCCCCCTCTTTGCTCTCTGACGCATATACCATCCTGCGTTTCGGCTTCCAATATGTTCAGAACAAAATAAAAATTTTGTAGAAGGTATGGAAAAGCTTTTGGCGAAAGTAGCTCTTATGAAAAGACAGCGAACAAATCACAGCTATCTCAAATCCCTCTCTAATCAAAACCAAAATTGCTGGATTCAAATTTTTTAAAACGTGCAAAGGTGCCTATCAACAAATCATGGACTGGATGGTCAAAGGGGTCCAAAAAACAAACACACACTGTATCTCGTTATGTTTTGGTATAATAAACAGTAATGTTTTTGCACATTTCAATTCAGTCAACGCTGTGGTGAATATAGAATTTGCTGTTTTAAAAGATTTACGTAGATTACTGAGGGCACTACTGGCTATTGCGTCAATGAACAATGCTGGATAATGAACAACCTGACCCATACAACAGCCTTTCTTTCCTTCCATCCTTCCGTGTAATACACAACTTCACCTTCGGGATTTGAAACATGATGAATGTCCGAGCTCAAACAGGACTTTATTCATGCTATTTGGCCACAACGAACTGACCATATTTGAAATCCAAAAATGGTGGAATTAGCGAACATCGCTACAATAGTCTTATTGATGCTAAACAGCGCTCTAGAAAGAAGAAGTTAAAAACGTCTTTTTTTCCAATAAGTCTTATGATATCTGTGGAAGACAGATATCGCAGATAGGGGTGGACTGACGCAACAGTATACGTGACATGAAATCGTGAGAAAATCCCTGAAGATCTGTTATGGCCTGATCAGCTCATAACACCATAACTAACTTATCTAATGCTCAGAAACACTTCCTCATAGCTCCAAACAATAATCTCGTATTGACAGGAACCATAGAATCCCTAAGAGCAAAGAATCTTGCACAGAGCAAAGGCCGAGAGATACCGGATAGCACGTATCCTACTACTAATTCATAATAAAGGTAGAGTTTCCTCGCGATGGGCTCCTCCTCGCTTCGTGCCTTACTGTAAAGCTGATCGCTAAAACCAGGACCGCATTCAGGCCAATATCAATTGTTCCTAGACCTCATACTCTGCAGCCAACTAAGATGAGAACGCAAGGAAATCCGCCAACCTTACTTAAAACGAAAAGCTCCTCATCCGGACAATGAGATCAACTATAGGATGGGCTTCCTCCTGTTGATAAAACTTATAATTTCAGGAAGTACTCAGTATGTTTGCCATGTTCGCAGGCATTAATGAAACCCAGTGCAACACCTGAGAAGATGTGGAAAACTTCTAGCCGCTTCTAGCATCACTCTCGCGACCCGCCCACCAGCCCGCTCCTAAGAAACCCGGTCGAACACCAGTGTGCCGGAGTTGATCAACCGGAGACCCTTGTGGTCAGACAAAACATCCAGAACTACGCTCACGGAGAGACCAGCGCTTCAGCACTGAAACTACACGAGACCTTATCCAATCTAATATCTGTATCAGAGACTCAAAGTATGACATGGCATTTTGATCTGCTCTACTTCCAGTGCACCCTGTATTTACTTTCTACAGGTTTCCAAGTCAGGATTGCTACCTTAGAGTTCCTCTTGAAGGAATAGTTTTTAATTACTTGCAATGTTTTGTTTTCCACCCCCCAGTGTTATTCGTCTTTTGTTGCATCTTTAAACTTATATCGTGGATTTTATATCTTCTAATTCACCAATTGTGTTTGTTTACCGCCCAGACCCACCCGTTCCCTCCGATCATTACTCCGAAACTAGCCGTGTGTGGTCAGTTTATGGCAGTAACTAATAACGGTCCACACACACATATCTTTGATTTGTCTCTTCCTCATGAGCGTTAAAAAATTTTGACCTATAATGTTAAGGGTTTTAGACATTCAGCCATTTAAAGCGTTCTTTTGCCTGTGGAGAGATGTGACCATCCAATGCCAGACATAGTATGGTTCTTACAAGAGACTTTCATTTATTTGGTCTTCTGATGCTCATAGATTTAAAAAATTGCGAAATTTCTCTGAAATTTTTCACCATCGCATGCAAGCAAAAAAGAAAGGCCGGCGTTGCAATTTTAATTAAAAAAAAACTCGGTCTCATTCATTTACACCAGAAAGATTATAGATCAATAGATGGCCGATTCATTATCTTTGATATTTTCTCCGCAAAGATTTACTCTAACAAGCCCATTATAAACCTCTCGTTACATATAGGCCACCCAATAGAAGAAAGCTCACATATTTCCTTTTATTATATTCGTTAAAGATCATTACCCCCATACAGCTAAAGAACATGCAGGAGGGGAGGCTGATTAATATGTGGTTGACTTTACCAAAAACAACGCAGGGTTGATTAACAATGATGTAGATACGAGTATCTCTATGAATAAATGAACTTTACTTAGAGCGACAGACACCTTGGAAGACCATCCATCCTCCATCCTACTCGAGGAGGAATCCATGATGTTTGGTGCAGTTATCTCGAATCTATCTGCTCCACAACTACTGAAAAGGGATTACAAAACCTTTTTTTCGGCCCCTAAACAGGTTCCATTCTCGTATATGATTTCTTTCTGTTTAGATAAAAATCTTGCTTCTCCCAACCTAATGTCCTCCGATTTTGAGGCCACCACCAACTATGGTCTGATTTATGATCCCATGCCCCAGTAGACCTGGTTTCTTGTGGAAACATTCCCATAAACAAAACCCTCAGAAATATCCATTGGAGACTTAATAATTTTCCTCTTAAAAAAGCTCAGACTCAATGACCACTTTTCTAAAAAAAAAAAACAAACTTACAGAATATTTTAAAAACTTTAACACAAGTGCACGCTTCCTCCCCTTCCATACTATGGTGCGCTCAATAAAGCATATATCCGTGGTATGCTTATTCAGTTGGCCAGCCGTTCAAGATAAAAACACCAGGCCTCTATAAATAACACTGCTTACTCAATATCCAAACTGGAAGTTTGATTTTAAGGCTAATCCCCTCACCCGACCCAAGCATAAGGAATTAACATCCCTAAGAAATGATTTTTGCGTAATCCTATATCTTCTTCTCGGAAAATATGATATATCAAGCAAAATGAAAGTGGCAATATTTTATACACAGAAGGTGATAGACCCTCCAAGCTCTTGCCAAAAGAGTTAAAGTCCAGCACCATTAAATCCATGAATATACTCACTAGTAATCTCCTTCCGGTAATAAAATTATCAAACCCCCATTTGACACATTGCGGAACATTTGCCCTCCTAATTAATGCCAAGCTGTATAAATCTTCCAGTGTTCCTCAGAAAATATATCCCCCCGCCCAGAACAAATATGTATATAAAACAAACAATTTCCTCGTTCCTCTATATCCCTACCACCCCATCCTTAACAGCAACCTCAATTAGAAAAACTAAACTTCCTACGCTCAGATCAGAAGTTTTGAACAAGCATTCGCTATAGTAAAACTAAAATAAGCAACCCACGTATCTGGACCTGATGGTATACAAAATGAATACTGTATCCAAATATTTTCAGATCCTCCTGCTCTCACCACCCATTTAACTAAAAACCTTTGTAATGACATCGCCCAAGTCTGGAGATCCACCAAAAAACTCATTAACTAGGCCATCATCACCAACCATCCCGACACTAACCAGGCGCAGAATCAATGGATAATAACGGCTATTTTAAGAACGCTATTCTCATTATTTAAATACCGATGTAAAGATTTATGCAAAGGATTCTTCTGGCTTCCCGACCTTAATACTGTTTAATTCTAAAAAAAAAAAAAAACCCTACACAGGTCATTCATAAGAGACCAAACGGGAATTTGTTGGAGGAAGACAATGCCTATGGACGCGACAGTGATGAGAGACCACTCCACGAAGGTGCATGACACTGCAGCACAGTCGCCGGTACTTGAATCTGTACCAAATTGCGATGCTGATCAAAGACAGATGTTGCCTTACTATTCATTAGAATGCTTGAAAAAAAGCATTTGATAGTAGTGGTAAACTGGCACTACATAAACTAGTTCTGGAGAAAATTTATTGAATCACACCTACCCGGTTTAATTAAAATCCAAGCAATGCGATCCTCTCCCTTATTCTACACCACCGAAACACGGTCAGCAATGGTCCTTAGCTCGTGGCATTCCGTCGTCTCACTCCCTCCTCGGTTTGATTTAAAAACTTAATGGTGTAACCAGACAAGGTTGCCCACTTTCTCCTTTAATATTAATGTAATGTGTATTGAGCCTATAGCTGAAATACACATAAGACGGAAAACCCCACCAGATAACTGGATTACAACAAACATTAATCAGAAACCGAACATTAAAATAAGCTTTATTTGCTAGGATGATGTACTGTTAATTATTTCAAACCCGGCCTCCTCAATCCCCGTTCCTCCATTGTATTAGAACTACTTTCATAACTATCGTCGTAAAATTTCTTACTATAAATAAACTACCCTCAAAGGTCCTCAATTATTCCTATAAATAATCTTTGAAAATTCATTCCAATTTGACTACTCTAAAAAAACAAAAAAACCATTAACTTTTAAAACAAGGAGGAAACTGAGTAGTACCAACTGGGTAATAAGGTTTACCCTTACCCCCCACCCGCCGTCCCCCTCCCTTACAGTAGATCTAGAACTACAAGTCGCTGCTGATGGACTTAGACAGTAGAAGTTAGGAGACTAAATTCTCTTAATCTCTCCTGGATTGCTAAAATTAATGCCTTTAAAAAAAAAAATGTTCCCCCCCATCTTTTTTTTATTCCCAAAATATGTCTACATTTGCAGAGCAATTTCCTTATATCATACCTACTGCAATTAATCTTCAATTCCAAACCCTTTTTCCCCCTTCCTTCTCCTCTCTCCTTTATTTGGAGTGGGATAGAAAGCCCAGAGTTATAGAAAAAAAAGATCTCCTTTTATCCGATAGCAACTAAGGAGAAGGTGGGGCTATACATGTCCTAATTAAAATATGGTCCTACAATGCGGCTATTTTGTGCTGGAACAGTGTACCTTTTCCCATTTGGAAACCAATCTGACCCCAGCCTCTGGTCTCAAATTGAAAATCCAGCTCATTCAAACGATGACCCTTTTCCACTCTTATATCATCTTAAGGCTTCTCTTGCTTGGTGCCTCGCCTCTACCAACGCTCGTTCTCGTTCAGGTCTGTACCCAGAAATTTTACTTTTCCTTCAGTTGTGGTTGTCGACATGAATGTTAAAAACCCTAACTCGTGTGATAACATTTAGTTATAAAAAGATATTCCCCCTTTTAGAGAGAATCCTTCTTCTTTCGTTGCTGTGTCCGACGTCCCTTTCACTCAGTGGTGTGGGCAGGAACAGGGTATTTCATACAGGTGTGGACCAACTTTACCAAGAGGAAATTGTGCCCTGATTGTCATTTATCAACAGACATCTCTTCCCAACTTTCTTTTTCTCATACATACCCGATCCGTCTCGCTAAGAACCTTATTTTATCCAAGTTTTTAATTTTACCCATATTCGCACGATGTGCTTACACCCTCACAATGAGCATGGCACGGAGATCCCTCCCCATCACCTAATTCCTGCGATTTTCACAAAATTTTTCTTCTATGAAGAAAGGGGTTATGAACTAGAAAAAAGGTCTCTCACCCATACTAATACCAAAAATAAAAGGAAAAATAGAATAAAAAGAAAAGCAAAAACCATTAAATCAGAAACAAAACAAATTAAAATCAAGGAGTGATATTAGCCAAACATGGGGAACGGCAAAAGCTACACTATGTTGAAACATGGAGGAAAAAGAACTTTCCATCACAAAAATCTCCTACGAACGCCCAATTCTCTAGAGACCAAATGGATTAAAGCAATAGCAAGCACAATCTATTTCTATCTCCAGTCTTATCAAAGTGTGTGTAAATCTCATAAAGCGGCGACACAACCACTGTTTTAAAACATACACTTGGATGAGTTAACCTTCCCCCACTTCGTGAATTAGTCCAAAATGTTCTCCTGGATCGTTTTCGGATCTTTGCTGGAAAAATTGATTGCGGCCCACCAAGGTACGAAATGGCTACACACGTCTGCGGTGGGGCTCTGCCCAGTTAATCCAAAGGATTCTGGCATTTTAGTCTCCTCTCGATTATCTTAGATGATGACAGGTATCACCCTTCCAATTAACACATACGATAACTTGCGGTCCTATGACATCGGTCAACAACTTACCAAGCGCATCTCCCTCCCTTAACATGCCTCTCTCACCTACACGTGTCTCCTGCATATATTTCTTACGTTGCGCAAGTCTAGAGATATTTCTGGAAAGTAGTCTCCCTCGACTCTTCTGAATTTTCAAGACCCTTAGTTGGAACATTATATCATAGTTCACTACGTCTATTGCATTTAATTGAAGGAACCCAAAGCTCCCTCTTTTGATGAAGTTGTTAGAAGAGTACACACTTAATTGGCGCGTTGGGTGAACTGAGACTGACTGAATCCTCCGCCCCACCACCCGGTTTATATTTAACAATAAGAGATTGCACTGGGACCCCATGGCTGACCTCCAGCTACTGTGCTCCTAATGTTATACACTGACCTAATAACGCCGCGCCGATTATCTCCTCTACAAGCAATAAGTGAAGCTGCCTTTTTTTCCTACTTGTGTTACTATTGTGTTAACACACCACACGCATGTTTTGTTTATTTCTTGTTAAAGTCCCATTTTGTGACGATGTAGTTTTAAACCCTTGGGTGCATTGTGTTTCCTATACTGTATATTATTGTCAATCTGCTCAAGTCCTTCAATAAAGACATTGTTTACGAAAATTGCTGTTTTAAAGATTGACGTTAGAATGCTAACCCCGCTCGCGTCAATGAACAATGCTGGGTAGCGCCAAAAGTCAAAAACACGTATCTGATTTAATGTTTTGGTATAATAACGTATTTTTTTGCAACCGTGTCAATTTCACTCTGTGTGTGAATAAGAATTGGCTGTTTTAAGATTTACACGTAGATGCTCTAGTTACGTACGTTTTGGAGGTCGAGCGTCAATGTGTGAACAATGCTGGTGTGCATAAATTCCAAAAACTACGTAACTGTTTAATGTTTTGGTATAAATTAAACGATATTTTTTTATCTTTTGCACCCTGTTCATTCACCCTTTGGTGAATAGAGAAATGGCTGTTTTAAGTATAATGTATGATGGCTAGTTGCGGCCTTCGTGACGTAGTTCGGACGCTTCTATGTTGTGGGTTGTAAGGAGCGGTCAATGAACAATTGCTGGGTGCGCAAGAAGTCAAAAAAAAAAAAAACACTAACTGTTATGTTTTGTATAATAAACGGGTTTTTTGCACCTTTCATTCCCCTGGTGAATATAGAATTGCTTGTTTTAAAAAGATTATATTAGGACGTAGATGCTTGTCTGCGTCAATGAACATGCTGGGTGCGCAAAAGGAGAAGTCAAAAAAAACACGTAACTGTTATTGTTTGTGTGTATAATAAACGATATTTTTTTTGCACGCTTTAAATCACCTTGTGGTGAATATAGTGATTGCTAGTGTTTTAAGATTTACGTTAAGATGCTTGCGCTGGATCATAGCGTCAATTAACCATGCTGGTTGTGTGCAAAAGGGGTCAAATTAAACTACGTAACTGTTATGTTTTAGGTATAATAAAACGTTATTTTATTTTTTGCACCTTTCAATTCAACCTTGGTGAATATAGAATTGGCTGTTTAAAAAGATTTTACGTTTTAGATTGGGCGCTCTAGCGCTCAATTGAACAATAGCTGGTGGTGCAATATGGGTCAAAAAAAACACGTAACTCGTTATGGTTTTTTGGCATAATAAACGAATATTTTTTGCATATACCTATTTCAATTCACTTGCACTGTGGTGAATATAGAATGCTGTTTTAAGATATTATGTAGGTGCTCCATTGGCGTTCAATGAACCATGTCTGGGTGCGCAAAATGGGTCAAAAACAAAAAAAACACGGTAACTGTATATGTTTTTGGTATAAATAAAAACGATATTTTATTTTGCACGCATTTTCAATTCACCTGTGGTGAATATAGAATTGTGCCTGTTGTTAAAGATTTGACCTTAGATTCGCTTCATGGTGCTCAATGAACAATGCTGGGTGGTTGCAAAAAGTTCATCAAAAAAACACTAACTGTATATGTTTTGAGATAATAAAACGATAATTTTTTTGCACTTTCAAATTCACCCTGTGGTGAATCAAAGAATTGCTGTTTTATTAAAAGATTACCTTAGATTCTCTTGGGATACATCTGTGCCGGCGTCAATGAACAATGGCTGGTGTCAAAGTCAAAAAAAAAACACTAACTTTATGTTTTGGTATAATTAACGATATTTTTTCGCACCTTTCAATTCACCTGTGGTGAAATATAGAATTGGCTGTTTTAAAAGATATTACGTTAGATGCTTCACCAGTCGCTGGGTCGTCAATGTGAACAATGCTGGGGTGCGCAAAAGTAAAAAAACTACCGTAACGTGTGATGTTTAGTACGATACCAGACCACAAGAAGCTAGACAACACAGCTAAAAATCCGACTAACAACATAACCTAACCATACAGGTGACACCATCAAAAAGTACGAACATACCAAACACCATACAACAAACTCAAGAACTCAATCAACACTTAGACACCAAATAACCACCCACAAGGAATAAACGGATTTTTGGGGCAACAACAACCTGTGCTGACTACAAGATTAGCCTGGTTTGTAATTTAACGTGCAAGTGTTATATCTATCAACAGTCCACAGTGTAATGGGAAAAATTGAAAATGAACACTCCAATCTGGAAATGTATACAGATAATAAAAGTGGAGTTTTGCGCAGCTAACAAATAGATACCGCCCCGCATGCAAGTTACTAGAATAAATGTTTATTCTACAATATAAGAAGTTCAGGCTGCCCCAATAATCCAGGAAATATTTTCAATATGCAACTGATAATAATAAAGATATTGCCCCACAACAATGTACTAACACCACTAAGTCTTGGTGAACTTTATCCCAGTGGTTCTTTATAGATAGAGGCTTTGTCTGTGTTCGCAGAGTGATAGCAAACCGGTCGTGCCCCACCCCCCCCCGCGGCGCCCTACCCGCCGAAGAATTTACAGTGGAGATGCTCCCGCTCTCTTTAAAATTTCTCTAGCCTGTGAACTTACATAAAATCTTCAAATCATCTAATCTAATAAATTGGAGATCACAGCTAATAGTAGAGGTTTCTTCTGTGCAGATCGAAATGTACTAATTCGCTGATGCACGTTTTGGCTCACAGGCAGAGCCGCAATAGGTCCTATCCTATGAGACGCTGAGAGACATGGACCACTGGAGGCCACGTGAAACAGGAAACGCTTGTTCTATGTAAAACGAGGTCCATGTGATTTTTCCATGCCAATCGCAACCATACAACAATCCCCAGTCCATGACGTCCCCCCGACATACACACCCAACTATGCAAAAACGATATTTCAATATCATCTTCACTGCTCCTGCTCTATATTCTGTAATCTGATTTGCTGGCCGCCAAAATTCACAGGAAGCGCCGAAAAAGGCGCGACTCTTAATAGGATGATAGGATATGCACAGATTTTAACCTCTTAATTATCGCAATGATCTGGAAATATTCGATCCACGACAATAAAAACCTTGCTGAATTTCAACTTTGTCGATAAAAAATCGCTCAAACAACTTATAATGGTCCACTGTATTTTATATACCAGCTGTTGTACTCTGTACTAGCAATGGTATTTGTACTAACATAATTTGTACTGCTTTGTTTCTATTAAACTTCGTTGAAAATTCAAAAAAAAAAAAAAAAAAATAATCACTTAGGGGTTAAAGGCACAAGAACAGCTGTGATCCTGAGTAGTAAACTTTCTAGAAGTGCTTTACTGTGCCTGCGCTTCCTTTAGATAGTACCCTGTTTTGATAACTTGGGAATAGAAAATCTAAAAAGGAGAACCATGACTTTCTGAGGAAGTTAAAGGGGAAGTAAAAATCAGAAATAAGTTTAAATCAATTTTTTTATGCTAAACACATTTTTATATTTTTTAATTTTCCGGGGCACTATCACACCCGAAATTTTACTGCTTTAAATTTTGGCCCACTTTATAACTTTTTTCAACGGGTGCTTTATACACGGGGTTTTATGACAGCAAGCAATAATTTGTTCTGCCACAAAATTTTTTTGCCCTTTCCCTGACAACCCTTTTTTTTAAAAAGGTCATTTTATTGGAATAATTTTTTTTGATACTTTTTACCTATCAATTTTGATTCAAGAGTTTTTTTCCCCCTCTAACACATTGGGGCTTTAAGTTATATAAAAATTTTGGTCCATAAATCTTATTTATTTGTGAAAAATATAAAAAATTGTGGAAATTTGGAAAAATTTGCCATTTTAAAAGTTCAAAAATTTCTGCACATAAGACAGATAGTCATTCCACACAAAATAGTTTAAAACAAAACAACTACCATAATATACTTTACTTGGCACTTTTTTTAAAAAGCCATTTTTTTTTTTTACATTATTAGTTTATGAATTTTGTAGTTTTTAAAAAATTTGCATTTTTTTGAACCATGCATTTCCCACAGGGCTTGAGGGCCCGTATTTGAACCCCCCCCCCCCCCCCTACATGACTTCATCTAAGAAACTGCACTCTTTTAATTATTCAACACAGCATTTGGGAACTTTGTTAACCCTCTAGATGTCTCACAGAAAATTAAAGCCCAAGTGGAGGTAAAATTTTACCTTTTTCAGATTTAAACACAGTAGATGTTACCAAAAAAATGTTGGGTTCCCCTTTAATTTCTGCCATTTTTAAAGATATCCCCCTATGGGCCCTATGCAAATTTTACCAACCGCAAACCCCAGAGTAGGGGAACACCATGGGGTTTGGGGTCTCATTTCATTTGGGTATATTTAAAAGGGACCATTTTCAGGTTTTGGCGAGCAGCTAAGGTGCTAAAACTTAATAAACACCCCTAAAAAGGCCTAATTTTGGAAATAACAGGCCTTAAAGAATACATACAGGGGTGTTGTGCGTATATTGACCCCACAGGTATTTCACAAATTCTAGCCTTAGTCTAACTCTTTATGGGTTTTGCCAATTACTATTAGCAGTTTATCCCTCAGTTCTCAACCCTAGTGGCACCTATCGTGGCTCTTACTAAAAAGGAAACAATCAGAAATTGTCCGAGTCGGAAGATGCCTTTGAGCGTCTGAAAACCGCCTTTGCTTTTGATCCCATCTTGTCTTCTCCGGACCCACAGAAGCCTTTTTTCTTAGAAGTGGATGCATCTTCTGTGGGAGCTGGAGCAATGCTACACAGAAACGGGCAAGGGGGAAATCTGCCCACCTTTGGGCTTTTTTTTTTCCAAGCCTTTCTCCCCCCCAGGGGAAAGGAATTACACCTTTGGGAACTTAAAGTCCTGACTAAAAACTGGACTTGAAATTGCGGAAATTTAAACTAAAGGGCGTGTGACATCCCGTTAATATATACACGGACCACAAAAACCTTCTTTATCTCCAGACTGCACAGCATCGAAATTCCCGTCAAGCACGTTAGTCATTCTTCTTTTCCAGATTAAATTTTGTGCTGAATTTTTGCCTACTGAGAACAATATTAAAGTGGATGCTCTGTCGCGTGCCTCTGATACTACAGGACAGGACCATAAAATATCACTCCTCCGGAACGGCTCGTTACCGTGGCTCCCATCACCAAAAGCAACACCTTTTCGGAAACCCATGTACGCCCTGTGCTGAGAAAGCGTATTCTTCTTTGGGGGAACGCTTTCAAATTGGCCGGGCAACCAGGACTCACTTATTAATTGCTCGACATAATCGGTGGCCTACTCCTGCAAATGTCAAAGGGTTTTGTTCTGCTTGTTCAAAACCCTTTTCATAATAAGGGGCCACCTCAAAACCTGTTGGGCCTATTACTACCTTGGGGCCCAATTTCCCAAAAGCCTTGGTGCCAATTTTTCCAGGACCTTTATAACGACTTTTCCTGCATTTTGCCGAACGGGCACTGGGGATTTTTTTTTAAAATGTCCCTTTCATCCCCCTCCCGCCTGCCCTCGCTCCTCACTCCCAACCTTTTTTATCAACAAAATTTTTGGTTTATGGTTTTCCCCCTTCACATAAGTCGACTGTGGTGAAAATTTTTATCTAAATTCTGACAAGCCCTCTGTTCACATCTCCAAATCAAGCTGGATTGTCCTTTAGCCTATTACCCGCAGTCCAACGGTTAAGAGTGTAAATCAGATACTCAGGACCTATGTCTGTCATTTTGTTTTTTTCCCCCCCGCAAGACATTTGGGCTGAGCTTCTTTCATTGGTGGAATTCTTGTATAATCACTTGGATTCGGAATATGCAGGTTCATCGCCTTTTTTCCTAGTCTACGGTTGTAATCCTTGACTGACCCTCCCGGTACCGATTGCCTCTTGTCTCCCTCACGTTCACAATCCGTCCCACATCTGGCAAGGAACTCGTCTGCTCCTCCTACAGGCTGTCATCAGGACTAAGTCACAAGCAGACAGAAGTCGTAGAGCCCCTGCAGTGTACCAGCCTGGGGATAAAGTTTGGCTTTCTGCAAAATACATCAGACTGAAAATCCCCAGGTTCAAGCTTGGTCCACGGTACTTAGACCCCATCCCTATTCTGCGGCTTCTTCCCTCCATGTGCATCCCTAATGCGTTTCTTAAAGAGAACCCATCACATAGATTATACCCCTCTTGCTGTTTCCAGCACTGTGCCCTTTATTCTGTAATATGCTGTAGTTTTAGAGTATTTAATGCTCAATCTGCAGTTTTCAGCCAGAAAAGAGTCATGAAAAGAGTCGTTTTAGGCTAGCCCCGCCCACCACAAATGATAAAGCTATTACATTGAATAGGTAGAAACATGTGAATAACTGCCAGGTGGGCGGGGCTACCACCTGCCCATGAATACGCTTTTTGCATTAAATGCTCTAAACCTACCGCATATTACAGAAGAAGGGACACAGCGCTGGAAACCGCATGTCGGTCACTTGCTTGGTCTGCCCTCAGCAAGGGTGGCATAATCTATGTGACAGGTTTCCTTTAAAGCTAGTGGTGCTGAACTGTTATTCTGAATGGTCATTGGCTCCGCCTGCTGAGGCTGATGTGGAGAATACCTATGAAGGAGTTTGGACCGAAAAAGACAACCTGGAGAACTACTTGAGAACATTGACGTTCCTGAACTCCTTTGCAAGTTTCATCTATGGTGTAACCGTAACAAGAGGGGGCCTAAGGGGAAAGTTCTGTCAAGGGCCGCGCTGCTGTCCGTGTCCTGCTCCGCAGTCGCGTCTGTCCCCTTTCTTCTTGCAATCATCAGGAGACGCGCCAGTGAGCGGAGCTCTCACCAGCATTTACCTGTCCGCACTCCTGCTCTGTCCTCTGCTGCGGCTCGGTGGCACGCCCACTCTCCTGGATTTAAAGGGCTAGTGCGCCCTTAACATTCAATATGGTTCCACCTTCCCAATTTATAATAGCTCCTCCCCTGTCTTGCTTTGCCACTTCGTTGGTGTTAGTGAGGAGCAAATTTTTACGTCCTGCTGCTTTCCGTGTACCAGACCTCTCTGACTACGTTACCTTCCGCCTGTCCTGACCTTAACGCCTGTTCCTGACTATGTCTCTGCCTGACGATTCGGTACCACACTGCAACGACCCTTCATCAGAATCCTAGTCACTATTACTTGCTATATTATTACACTCTAGAAATGCATCCAGACCCGTTTGAACTCTGTTAGTGAAGTTCCTCTGGCTGAGAGTCCCACAGTCTCACTGCTCTTACAGTAAAGAATCCCTTTCTATTTTTATGTAGACACCTTCTTTTCTCTAGTCATAGCGGATGCCTCCTTGTTCTCAATACAGTCCTGGGTATAAAAAGATCTTGAGAGAAATCTCTATATTGACCTTTGATATATTTAAACATATGTATTATGTCAGCAAAGCTGTCTTTTCTCTAAACTAAATAACCCTAATCCTGCTAATCTTTCTGGGTATTGCAGTCCACCCAGTCCTTTTATTATTTTTGTTGCCCGCCTTTGAACCTGTTCAAGCTCTACAATATCTTTCCTGTGCACAGGTGCCCAAAACTCCATGTGTGGTTTGACCAGTGACTTATATTAGAGAATGGGAGAATGATGTTCTCATCATGTGCATCTATGCCCCTTTTAATACGCCCCGTGATCCTACTTACTTTGGCAGCTTCTGCCTGACACTGGTTGCTACAATTAAGTTTACTCTTCACTATGATTCCCAAGTCCTTCTGCATGTCACTTTTGCCCAAGGTTTTTCCATTTAACAAGTAATCATAGAATGGATTTTCCTTCCCATGTGCATCCGTGTTAAACCTCATCTGCCACTTCTCTGCTCAGACTACCGACTTATCCAAATCGCTTTTTAATACAACAGTATCCTCTATTATTACTTTACACAGTTTAGTATCATCTGCAAATATTGATATTCTACTGTGAAATCCATGTGTAAGCTCATTAATGAATATATTAAAAAAGAATAGGACCCAATATTGACCCCTGTGGTACCCCATGAGTAACAGGGATCCAGTCTGAGTATGTACCATTAATCACCACCCTTTGTTTTCTATCACTGAGCTAGTTACTTACCCACTTGCAAACATTTTCCCCCAGTCCAAGCATTCTTATTTTACTTACGTGAAGTAATGTGGTACAGTATCAAATGCATTAGAAGCTGATAAGATCAGTTTGACAGGACAGATCCTTCATAAACCTATGCTGGTGTGGCGTTATACATTTATTTTCATTGAGATACTCTGGGATAGCATCTTAGAAAACTTCAAACAATTATCTGCAATAGAGGTGAAACTTACCGCCCTTTTTGAATATTTGCACCACATAGTATACATGCTATGGGTCAATCCTTTGGGACATACCGCGTTACTATACAGTCCTTAAATTTTAAAAATAGAGGTCTGTCTATCACATTACTTAATTCCCTTAAACACGGAGGTCTATACAATCAGGACCTGGTGATTTGTCTATTATAATCTTAATGCGGAGCTGCACTTCTTACTTGGTTAAACAAGAAACATTTAATGTAGGGTTTAACTCATCCCACTGTCCAGCTACAGGAACGTCATTTTCCTCAGTTAATGCAGTAGAGAAAAAAATTGTTTAATAGGTTGCTTTCTCCTCATCATCCTCTACAATATCTTTCTTACTACTTTTTAAATGGACAACATTTTTCATTTTTAATCCTTTAACTATTTATACAGTTAAAAATATTTTTGGGTTTTACTTTCTTTGGCAATATGCCTCTCTATATCAAGGTTTGCTGTATTTTTTACGTATTTTTTTTCTGTAGATTTTTCGTGCTTTTTTACTACTGTTCTGTTTAGGTAGCTTGAACCCTTTTTCTTTTTGCTATTTATTGACTCCTTTACATCTCTGTTGATCTACATTTGTTTTTCCTGTTTCTAATAATTTTATTTACATAAGGTATGTACCTCTCACAGTGGATGCTTAAGTTGTTTTTAAAAATCTACTATTTATTATCTGTTCTGTTATTTTTCAAGATTTTTACCAGTCAATGCGGTTTAGGGCGTCTCTAAGCAGATTCAAATTAGCCATCCTGAAATTCGATGTTTTTAGGGCTCTTCAATCACTTTTTCTTAGGTACCCCTCAACCTGAACCTTTGCTACTCTGCCAGGTCCGTTAGTAAATATTAAGTCATAAAGGACCTTTCCTATAGTTGACTCCTGCAACAGTTGGGAAAGGTAATTATCTTTAGTTACTGACAAAAACTTTTTGCCTTTATTTGAGTTACCTACCCAGTCCTAATTCTCATCCATTCATATCTCAGTTATCCCCACTATGTCATGTTTTAATTCTTTTAACCATGTCCCTTTTAACTATTACTACACCACCTTCTTTCACTCCACCCCATAATTTATTACCCAGCTCTCTGTCTTCACTATCTTGCATGCTATACGTGTAGTTGTCCTCCCCCCAGTCTCTAGTTTAAATACTCCTCCAACTTTCTGCCATTTTATCCAGTAATAAAGCTGCACCCTCCCCATTTAGGTGCAGCCCGTCCCTACCATAGAGTCTGTAGCCAAGACAGAAGTCAGCCCAGTTCTCCAAAAAACCTCTTTCCTACACCAATTTTTGAGGTACTTATTCACCTCGCTAATTTTCCGATACCTCTCTGGTGTTGCCCGTGGTACAGGAAGTATTTCTGAAAATACTACTTGGGAGTTCCTTGCCTTAAGCTTTTGGCCTAAGTCCTTGAAATCATTTTAAGGACACTAGATATCTCTAACTTTGTCATTGGTGCCAATATGGACTATGACAGCTGGATTCTCACCAGCCCCAACCATTAATCTGTCAATCCGATATGTCGAATTCGGGCCCCATGAAGACAACATAATGTTCAACGATCCCAGTCTTTGTGACAGATTGCCTTGTCTTTTCCTCTAAAAATGGAGTCCCCAACCAACAGCACCTGTGCAGCCTGCAGCAGTGCTTTTTCTGAACTGACATCCCTGTCATTCGCCAATATGGTCAGATCAGGACTAGCCTACCTGATACTCTTTCCTCTACCCTGCTTTCTGACTGTTACCCAGCTAGCCGCCTCAGTTCCCTTCACCTTATTGCAGCTATCCTACCCTGCATCTACACCAGCGAGTGTTTGGTTAGTGAGCTGCAGACTTGTTTCTAAGTTGGCAACAAATGTCAATGATCATTTAGATTCAGAATTTAGACTTCTTATTGTGCAGTGTGTACACATCTTGCACAGCAGTATGCACCCTCGAACAGCTGTTCAAGGATTGCATACATTGCACAGGTTGTGCACCGAACAGCATTGTCAATCATGGAGCTGTCACGTACCCGGACGTAGGAGGTGGATCCACTGGACCACCGCAAGCGATGGTGTAAGCCATGCCAGGGAACGGAATCTAAGTAGGTCCCGGTTTTCACCAGAGCCCGCCGCAAAGCGGGATGGAATTGCTGCGGCGGGAGTCTACCAGGTCGTTACACCTGACGTGACTTGCTTGCGGTGGCAGCCAAGGTATAGCGTGGTGAAGAATCGTCAGGCAGGCTCGTAGTTGGGGACAGGCAGAAGGTCAGGGCAGGCGGCACAGGTTCGTGGTCGTGGACAGGCACTAGGTCAGGGCAGGCGGCAAGATGCGTGGTCGAGGAACGGAAGCTAATGGTACGGTACACAGTAAGTCAGAACAAGGCTTGTAACGCTTTCTCTATAGGCTGAAATGGCACTAAAGATCCGGCAACAGCCCCAGGAAGGGGCAGGCTTAAATAAGGGCAGTGACCGGCAATAGGCAATTACTAGTGCACTGGCCCTTTAAATCTCACAGTGTCGGCGCACGGTCGCCTTAGATGTCGGGGACGCGCGCACCGGGAGGCTGAGACTGCAACAGGAGCGCGGCCGGGTAAGTGGAGAGGAGCCGGGCCGGCCGGGTGAGAGCGCCCACCGCCCGTTATGTGGGCAGCGGTGCCGCTCGTACGGCGACCACGGGTGTGCCCGTGACCCGGGACGGGGGTCGCGGGCCCCCCCGTGACAGGAGCACATGGGGATATTATAAATGTCAGAGATATACAGGTAATCTAAAGCAATATTCTAAAACAATATATCATATTCAATACAATAATACAATATTCTCCATTATAAACTACCCAAATCTAAAGTCTCTCAATCTTAAATCCCACACTTAGGCCAAAAAACACACTTTAGACAAAAAACACTCACAAGCTCACACTTTCACTCTTTCAATTTACAGTGGTGGCCAAAAGTATTGGCACGCCTGCAATTCTGTCAGATAATACTCAGTTTCTTCCTGAAAATGATTGCAATCACAAATTCTTTGGTATTAATATATTCATTTATTTTGCTTGCAATGAAAAAACACAAAACAGAATGAGACAAAAATCAAATCATTGATAGTTTCACCCAAAACTTCAAAAATGGGCTGGACAAAAGTATTGGCACCCTCAATCAAAGGTAAAGAAAACAGCTCACCTCCTCCAGAATATAGCAGTGCACTGGTGTAGTGCTATGGCCAAGTTCTTAGCACGGTTCCAGGTGCTACCCCTCTTAAATTTAAAATGCAATAGGTAATGAACCATGCTTGTAGACTTTCTCCAAAGCAATGCTCGTGCAGGGCTTCATAAAAACATCCCAAATTTATTGTATCAAAATCATATTAAAAACTCACAGCAATTATGCCGTATACAAACGAGAGACTCCCAGTGCAGGCTTGATCGTACAGGTTAGCAGACCGACGCGTTTCGGGTCACGTGACCCTTACTCATGGTACATCTAAAACCTGATGAATCTGTTTAAATATACCCACTAATGACGTAATTCACTCGTTAAAAAAAAAAACCATACAAAAAACATACAAAAAACGTACTAATATAAAAAGAAAACCTACAAGTATAATTAAAAAAAACCCAGAATAATAACCTCACAATGTATGTTAATAATGATATTGGATATCCTGTCTCGTGTTCAGACCCTTTGGTGTCTAGGTGGAAAATCCACCACGCCTCTCTTGCCAAAAGCTTCCTCAATGATGTCACCATCCCGTGGTGGAATAGAAATACGTTCAATTCCTACAACAGAGCATGAACTTAAACTGCCGCCATG
Source organism: Phyllomedusa bahiana (assembly GCA_025379985.1). Lineage (NCBI taxonomy): Eukaryota > Metazoa > Chordata > Amphibia > Anura > Hylidae > Phyllomedusa > Phyllomedusa bahiana. Next base: position 16,656 of record JAODAL010026761.1, on the reverse strand, counting down.
TACTTCAGAGAAATATTTGGAAACGGCGGAACATTTAAATAATTCTGTTTTGTTAACATCAGACAGATGCCGGCGAATGCGTATTTTAAATGGGCCGGTAGTACAGCCTACATATTGGACCATACAAGTTTTACAACTGATCAAGAAAACAACGTATTTGGTATTGCATTTTATGAAAGTTTTAATTTGGAAAGTTTTTTTATTACTAAATGATGTGAATACGGTTGTCTTTTCAATATAATTGCATGTAGTGCAAATCCTATGTCCACAGCCGTAGAAACCTGTACTTTTAAGCCAATTCTGAGTAGTATTAGGGCTAGATAAAAACAAACTAGGTGAAATACGTGATCCTATCGTTGGGGCTTTGCGGGACACGAATCTGACATCTTTTGAAATCTTTTTAATTGTTGGATTCCACATTAAAGTATGGTAAATTTTATATAATGATTTAGGACAATTTTACTAAATGTTAGCTATAACATGGTTGAAAAAGTTATAGGAATCACTGTGAGTATTCCTATTTTGTTTTTTCAAAATAAAAACTGGTCTGTCTATTTCATTAACTTTGGCAACAGCATGTTCAAGTTGTTGCGAAGAATATCCCCTTTGTTGCAATTTATCACATAATATTTTCTGTTGTGATTCAAAATCACCAGTTTTTGGTACGCTTGATCCTTATAAGTTCTCCTACTGATTTGTTGTGACAAGGGAAGATGACTTAAGTCAGCTCTCATTATCTTAATCCTGAGCCATGTGTGTAAAAAAAAGGGTTTGACTTAATGTTAGTTTGTCTCCTCCCAACCCATAAAGTAACATCTAAATAGTTTAAGTTATGCAAATTATGTTCTACATGAAGCTTAAACCTTATTAATTGTTGTTGATATACTGAAACAAAAATTGTGTACTGTATCTAAATATCTAAACTTCCCGTCCAAATGAAAACCAAGTCATCAATGTATCTAGAATACCATTTAATACAATGTACAAAGAGATGACTTGGATTGAAAGTTATTTTTCTTCCCAAATGGCCATGCATATGTTCGGCCAAAAGAAGGTGAAAACCCTTGCATTCCCATGGTAGTGTGCCGTATACTTGTCTGAAATATTGTATTAATGAAGATAAAAAATAATGTGAAGCATATATTTCCACTGCCACAACAATAAAATGTTGTTCTTTAGAAAAGAGTACTGAATTTGTATAGGAAAACCTGTAGGACCGAAGAGGCCTGGCCATGTGGGATGCATGTATACCCCACCACATCACAAGACAGCCCGGACCCCCCGTCGTCCAGAAAACCTCTCCCAAAGTGGTAAATGAGTGTTCTGCGTAACTCTCAAGAAGCCAGGTAATTTAACTACTAAGGGCTGAAGTTGCATATCGACCCATCGTCCCAGGCGCTCATTTAACGAGCCTATGCCCGAGACGATGGGCTGAAAAGCAGGTGGAAAAGACCCTTTATGAATTTTAGGTAAAGCATGTATAATTGGCATGACAGGTTTATTGTCATTCAATTTCTCAGCAAGATTTTTTGACAAAAACCCCATTACTATAAATCTTGATGTAGTATAATATCATGTCTCACCTACTATCATTAGTGGTGTCCTTTTTGTAACAGGATAAAGCTATTTGTATCTTGCAACAAAGAAAAAATTTCACGTTCATCAAAAATCTATGTCAAGTAGAACTACTGCAACCCCCTTTGACCGCCTGAATGAATAAATTAATCTCGACATTTATTTTGTAAAAGATAACAGTGCTATTATGATCCTGTGAGCTCTAGTTAAATTTATTTTTATTTGGGTCCCACTGAACCTGTTACTTCCTGATCATATAATTCCCTAAGATGGGCTACTCAACTCTACCAGAAAAAATTCCCATTGAGTAGACAGTGAATTAATGGGATAGAAAGTATCTTGCGTGTCAAATGGTTGGTATTCACTGAATTGTCATCATCTAAATTTTGACAAGATTCACTCTGTAAATGTTGCAATTGTACTGTTGCTATTAGTTCCTGAAAATTCAGGTATGGTATCTTCATGTGTGTCATTCAACTGAGACTCACAAACGGATGCCTCACTAGTCAAATGCTCCTGACCCCCCACAGTATTATTTTCCTGAAAAGCAAAATGATTTTTAAGAGTAATAAGTCTGACAAATCGATTAACATCCATCAAAGTCTGGTAAACCTGAAAATTACAAGCCGGTGAAAAACTTAGTTCTTTAGATAAAACTGAAATCACATCTTGTGAAATAATCTGACTTGATAGGTTTATAACCAGTAATAAAAGTTGCGTGTCCTCCGGTAATTCCCTGTGCCCCTTCTCGGTTCTGCGATGCTTCCGTCCCGCTCTCCTATGTCGTTTTTTGATTTCCTCATATAAACCTGTCGTGATGGAGGTAAGTCCATGTTATCCATAGAACCATTTCTGGTATTTTGTAACATCATAGGTGACATATTTTTCCCATCGTGGGTATATTGCACATTTCTGTAACCTCTATAGGGTGTTTCTGATGTATCTCCCGAGGTATCTGATGTGGAAAACAATCCTAACAGAGTCCGAATATCAAGAAAAGCTAACCCTTCTATGAGAGTTAAAACGGCCTCTCCTATGACTTAAAAAAGACCTGGGTTGGTTGTGAGTCACATTCCAATTGTATGATTTAATTACTGGTGTAATCTTGAGCAGCCCTCATGAAATTTTTTGTGTTTATTCTTTACGATGGTATTCTCTCACTTAATATTTGTAAATTATCTTGCATTTTCTTCATTAAAAGTCTAGAATGTCATTTTCCTTGACTTGGAGAGTGTGGTTATAAAGCCAATATTGATATTATCCAAACTTGATTGTTCATATTCCACTAATTAGTTCATAAGCTTGAAGTGAGCAATTACACAAAATGTATACCAATTAACTGTGAAATCTTGTGAATATTGCAGTTTAGGTGAATTCTTTCAATGTAGACCTCGTGGAATCATACGTTGTTCTACATACTTTTGTATGGTTGTCATGTCCCACCATGTTTTAATTTTTTTACTTGAGAGGCGTTCTAGGTTCCTAAAGATCTCCTTCAAATCATTAACAGCTTCTGCTACTGCAGAGCTAGGGTCTCCTCGTTGAAAAAATCCTGCCCGCCCTTTTAGTCTATTGTATAAGACGAACACCATGTCAGACAATTGATCATTCATAGTTCAATTTGCAACAAACAGCATACAAATAGTTAGAAAGTCATTCGATTTCTAGATACATTGAATGAACTTGTATATATTTGGAGGAAGTTAAGAAGCAGTACACCATATTTTACAGTAAAACAACAAATATTGGTTTTAAAGGGTTTTGCCACGATGTAATGATTATGTGGGATCCTCACAAATGGGTTTTTAATACTTTTCAATACATATGTGATTACAATAAATGCAGTCTGAGAGAGCAATTTCCTTCCTTACATGCCCTTGGTTACTTCAAAGAGTCTAATAGATACTGTCCTGACAAGGCCTGGACTGGCTTGCGCAGAGAGAGCTACTTATCTGATTAGACAGACTGCAGAATTATTAATGCACAGGGTAGCAATAAGTTTTCATTTTTATACAGAATAAAATAGTTGTAATGTTATAGATACCGCTTTTATCTGATGACGGACCAACATGAAGAAGCTTATCAAGCTGCAGTGTAGAATAGGTGTTCTCATTTGGTATATAAATCCAACAGTTATAGTTTCTAATTATCAGTGAACAAGTCACAGTAGCAGGCAGCTTAAGCATCTAGGTTCTCTGGCTGAGTCTCTCACTCTCTTTCAGCACTTGAGATTTGTTTACATTACATAGCATCTAGCAGATAAGGCCCTGACAGTGCATTCTATCATCTGTGTCTTGCTGGTATTGACAAACCACTCTGACCGATTAGTTAATTTTCACATAAGTTTAGAGACCTCCTTGGATTTCCTCACTAACTCTCAATCATCCCCTCCCCCTCACCCCTGCAGCATCATGACCAGTGTGATTTGTTGACATTTCGCCTGTACAAAGGAGAACCTAACCTAAATGGTCTCTTGGCAAATCCCCTTTAAGCTTCACGTATGAACATAATTTGTATATCTGATGCCAAAAAAACAGAATTATTTAAATGTTCCGCCGTTTCCAAATATTTCTCTGAAGTACATGGCGACAGTTTAAGTTCATGCTCAGTTGTAGGAATTGAACATATTTCCAATTCCACATGGATGGGTGACGATCATGAGGAAGCTTTTGGCAAGAGAAGCCTGGTGGATTTTCCACCTAGACACCAAAGGGTCTGAACACGAGACAGGATATCCAATATCATTATTAACATACATTGTGAGGATATTATTCTGTTTTTTTTTTTTTTAATTATACTTGTAGGTTTTCTTTTTATATTAGTACGTTTTTTTGTATGTTTTTTGTATGTTTTTTTTTAACGAGTGAATTACGTCATTAGTGGGTATATTTAAACAGATTCATCAGGTGTTAGATGTACCATGAGTAAGGGTCACGTGACCCAAAACGCGTCGGTCTGCTAACCTGCACGATCAAGCCTTCACTGGGAGTCTCTCGTTTGTATACGGCATAATTGCTGTGAGTTTTTAATATGATTTTGATACAATAAATTTTAGATGTTTTTATGAAGCCCTGCATGAGCATTGCTTTGGAGAAAGTCTATTGGCACCCTCAGCCTAATACTTGGTAGCACAACCTTTAGTCAAAATAACTGCGAACAACCGCTTCCGGTAACCATCAATGAGTTGCTTGAACTTGTTTGGATGTTAGTCGAGGTTCTTTATCCACCATCCGCACAATCTTGCGTTGAAATCTCTTGTCAATTTTTCTTTTCCGTCCACATCTAGGGAGGTTAGCCACAGTGCCAGGGGCTTTAAACTTCTTGATGACACTGCGCACGGTAGACACAGGAACATTCAGGTCTTTGGAGATGGACTTGTAGCCTTGAGATTGCTAATGCCTTCTCACAATTTGGATTCTCAAGTCCTCAGACAGTTCTTTGGTCTTCTTTCTTTTCTCCATGCTCAATGAGGTTGAGTCAACTCCCCCCCCCCCTTTCCCCCCTCCCGCCCACTGCATGGCAGCCGACATAATTGCGGGGCGAAATCCGGCTCCGCAATTACGTCGGCAATAAGCCGTGTGAACTAGCCCTTATTGTACAAAGTATTAGCATTAATTTCAAACTGGTATTGTGATGTTTCAAATAGATGTTAAACAAATATCCATATTCATTTTATTGCATTCTAATATATTTTGGAGATCGTAGGATCACAACAGTTACATGTAAGGTACTGTGTTGCAAGCAGCCTGGTTTTATGAATGGCTTGTAGTGGAGAATGCAAGTAATGTGCATGTCCATTGTGGCACACCTCAGTTGCCAGCAGTCTCTGAGTCTGTCTACTGCACAGGTCTGTGAATTTGTCAGAGAGCACGTGTCGGCTGTAGCGCACTTCAGGTCCCAGAAGAACCTGTGTGCGTCTACTATGCATGCTCATGTACAACACTTGTTTAAGATGTGCAACCTGTTAGAACAGCCGAATGACAGAATGTTATGGCATATAATTATTGTACGATTCATCCTTTTTTTTTTTTTTTTTTAAAGTGTGTTATTTGGCTGTATCCTCATTACTATAAGAGACAAAAGACAGAAACGACTGACATATCTATTACATGAAAAAAAGGCTAAATTGAAACTGATAATTATGTGCCAGCCATAATATTTTATGGCTACATATAGTCAGGATTGTGGCAATTTTAAACAATTATATATATAATAAGGCTTGAGATAGTGGATCCTCTGGACCTCCGCAAGCGATGATGTAAGCCACGCCAGGAAGCGGAATCTAAGTAGGTCCCGGTCTTCACCAGAGCCCGCCGCAAAGCGGGATGGACTTGCTGAGGCGGGGATCTACCAGGTCGCTACCCCTGATGTGACTTGCTTGCAGTGGCAGCCCAGGGTGAGCATGCTACAAAATTGTGAGGCGTAGGTGTAGTCGGGGACCGGCGGCAAGGTCAGGGCAGGCGGCAAAGGTTCAGAGTCGAGAAACGTAGGCAGAGGTCAGAAAACACAGCAAGACAGTAAACGCTTTCTCTAAGGCTCGGAAGCAACAAAGATCCAGCAGGGAAGTGACGTGGACCCATACATTATATAGGGTCAGCACCCGGCAATTATCCAATTACCGGTGCGCTGTCCCTTTAAATTCACATGAATGAGCGTGCGTGGCATTCCGCCGCAGGACAGGAGCGTGGTCAGGTAAGCGGATGGGACGGGTGCGCCCACAGTCCGTAGCACGGTCAGTGGCACCACCCGTCCCCGCCAGGCACCCGGAGAGGGGGACACAGGTGCGCCCGCGACCTGCAGGACAGGACGTGGCGCCACCCGTTACAGTACCCCCCCCTTAGACCTCCCTTCCTTTTTAGCCTGAAGGAACCTGTGGATGAGATCGTGATTCAAGATATTCGATTTTTGGCTCCCAGGAAACTCTCCTCGGGTGCGAAGCCGTTCCAATCCACAAGGAAGAAACGCTTTCCTCTCACAGTCTTCATGGCCAGGATGTCTTTTACTTCGAAGATGTCAGCAGAATCAGCTACCGGGGGACGACGACGATACATTCTTCTGAGAAAAGCGGTTCAAGACCAGAGGCTTGAGGAGGGAAAACAGGGAAAGGTTTTGGATCCGGAGCGGGGGGGGTAAGCGAGTTTGTACGTCAGGGGGGTTTAAGTCCCGGGCCCCTTAAAGGGGGTCCCAGGAACCCAAAGGAAACCCAACTTTTTAAGGGGAAAATCTTCAGATTACGTATTTTGAAGAAGCCCCCTTTGGGTTCCCCCTGGGGGAAATTGTGGAGCGGTTCTTCTCCTTTGTTTTTCTGGAGCAGGGGCCCCAAAAAGTAGAGAACATCGAGTCTTTCCAGAGGGCCCCTTGATATCCCAAAACCCGGGTTTCATTCACGCGGGCACCTCAACCCCTGGGGGAAAGGGGAAGGGGAGAGGGGAAAAGTGGCGGCCTAGATTTCCAAAAAAGGGAAGAAAACGCGGGTGCATCCGAGTCACGATGGTTGTAAGAAACCTCGGCCCAGGGGGAAACAGCCCCGGCCCCAGTTGTTTTGATTTCCGGATACAAAATGGGGGCAAATATTCTCCCATTTTTTGATTAACTTTTTCCCCCTTTTGCCCATTGGACTGAGGATGATTGGCCCAAAAAGAAAAGTCTAGCTTGACTTGCAAACAGGAACTTAGCCCCCGCCCAAAATCGGAGACAAATTAAAACCCCCCGATCGGAGGCGATGTACGAAGGTCCCCCATGTAGGCAAAAGATATGCTGGAAAAAGGGGAAACCCCGCCCAAAATTGTGGTGCAGATGGCGGGCCCGGAAGAGGCACGAATTTGGAACATCCTTCGAGAATGTACCCCCGGGTGACCCCCTGATAACTGAATTTCCCAAAGAAAATAGGTAGGTCCCAAATTTGAAACCGGGGGCCTTTTAGGGGGGTTGGCTGCCCAAGGGAAATTTTCGGGAAACGGGGAGGGGCCCAGTAAGAGCCCCTTTTTTTAAAGGGCCACGGGACACAGGAGAGGGTAAAAGGGCCCTTGACTTTGTGCCGATTTGGCCAGTAGGGGCGAGAGATAAGAGCATAAGACTTCCGTGCCCCCCCGGGGGGCCCACCAAAACAGGGAAATATGCCCCACCCCAGTTTTCCTTTTTTTTGTGCCCCCAAAGGCACATAAGTTTGGGCTGCAGGAATGCCAGGGAAAAGATCCACGGGAGCCACTTAAACCCAAAACCGTTCAGGGGGAAATAATTTGCGGGGACGGGGGTTTAACCCAAAAAAAAAATTACCCCCACCCAGAGGCACGGGATTGGGGGGGAAAATCAGCCTTGTCTTTCTCAGCGGCCTGAAGTGAATGGGGAAAAGTCAAAGGTGAGAAAAAAGGACCACCGGGCTTGGTGAGGGTTTAGTTGTTTGGGGCCGGTCTGAGTTTACAGGAGATTCTTTTTGGATCCTTTAAAAGATGCCAATTGGGTGATGAACCCTCTCCAGCAGATGTGCCTTCCTCCGGGCTAATTGGGAGGGCCCAAAGGCCCCCGAAAAACCCAATGGCATAATTCCGCCCCCCGGGGAAAAAAAAGGTTTCTTGGGGGAAAAAACCCCGGGCATGTGAGAGCCCCTTGCCCTTGGGGCCTTTTCTGTGTGAGGACCCCCCCTTTGCCCCCACGGAGGAGGCATCCACCCCCATAGAAAAGGGGGGCTTTCAGGAATCTGGTCGGCCCAAGAAAGGTTTTGCCAAGGAGAAGGCATTTCTTTAGTTCGATAAACCCCTTTTCAGCCCCCGGGGGGCCAAAACCCAATTGGGGTTTTCCGCTTTTTCCTTCCTTTTGAGGGCCCCACAAGGGGGAGCCCCAAGGGGGGAAAAATTTGGGAAGGGTTTTTCGGTAATTTTTGGGCCCGAACCCCGGAAAGCGTGTATAAAATTAAAAAGCCGAACGGACGGGGAAAATTGCAAAACCCCGCGAAAAGTTTTGTTGGGTAAATTAAAAGGGCCCCTTTAACCGGGGGCCTTTATACCCGGGGAAAAGGAAAGCTGGTCTGGGGGGAAATAACATTTTTCCGGGTTGGCGAAACGTCGGTTGTTGCGCGGGAAGTCTAGAACCGGGCCCGAAATTGTGTCGTGGGTCTGGAGTCGGGAGAGAAGATCTGGATGTTCATCCAGATCACTTGACGCGGGTGTACAATAGATCCCTGAAGACATCATTGATAAAATTCCGGGGAAACAAGCGGAGCGTTTGCTTTACCCCCAAAGGGGCACCCCGGGAGATATTCAAAATTTGGCCCAATCTCGGGATTAAAAAAAGCTTTTTTCAAACTTTTCCCTTCTCGAATTTGATGGGGTTAAATAGGCTATTCCCAGGTCCAATTTGGGAGAAACATTTAGCCCCCGAGGCGATAAAAAAAGCCGAGATCAGGGGGGAGGGGGTTTAGGATTTTTCACGGTTTTTTTAAATTTAGCCCTTTGAAAGTAAAATACACGGAGGTGGGCCCCCATTTTTTTTTTGCACGAAGAAAAACCCCGGTTTCCGGCCCGGGAAGAGGATTTGCGAATAAATTTTTTCTGCAAATTTTTTTTTGTTTATAGGAACTTTGTTTGGGCCCTCCACCCAGGGGACAGGGGATAGCCCTTCCGGGGGGGGGGAAAATTCATTTGGCAGTTATTTAAGGCTGATGTGGCGGCAGCGTCTACCCTGCTTTAGAGAATCGCCCCCAAAAATCTGGTACCCCCCACTGTCTGGCCCGGGGAGAGGCTTGGCGGGAATTTTGGAGAAGTGGGAGGCACCGGGTATGGTGCTTCCAAACAGAGGTTCTGGGATTCCCAAAACCCAAAGGGAGGACCTTTGCTGTCTTCCAAATCGAGAGTAGGGGGGGGTGACGGTTTTCAAGGGAAAAGGGGAAACCCCAAAAGAATCGCTGGGAAGCAAGAAGGGAGAACTTTGGGCGAGATTTCTCCTTTTGTTGAGCCCTACCGGAGGGGGTTAAGGCCCGGGTTTTTGTAGGGAATGGGGGTAAATAAAGGGGGCTCCCAAAGACCGAAAAAAATAAGCAAGGGGGTTTTCCAGGCGGACTAATGGCAAGCGGTTTTTGGGTTACCAAAGGGGGAAAAAGGATGAAGTTCCCCGGGGACCCGGGGGTCCAGGAAGGCAGGAAAAACCCGGGAAAGAGGCCAGCATCGACGTCACTCCATGACATCATCAAAAATGGAGAGGAGGGAAACAAATACCTAGGGACCCTCTCCTACGGCACGTAAGTGCGTTTGGTTTTTGAATGCTGGGGGGTAAACAGCAGCTTTTTGTGGGAAAAGATCCCGGGCTTTGGGGCATGGAGACATTTAAATTCTCTGCCCGGGCGGAGGTCAGCTCTTTCTCCCACAAAATGGGTCCGATTCCCCCGGGATGGATTCCCCAACGGGGTGGCAATGGGGAATGGTGGGGAATAAAGGGGCCAGGCCAAGCAGGAAATGGGGGATGCAGAGTCTCTCTCTTGGCGGAGCTCCCCCCCTACCCTTTCATCGATTTTGGTTTGGGCCCGGTGGATTTAAATTTGCTCAGGGAGGGGGGGAGGTTCTTGCTGCCAAAGCGTTTTTACCCTGCTGGACAGACCTTTTTGAAAATGGGGGCAAAGGGGCCCCCCGTAAATTTAAATCAAACTCCAAAAGGGCCCGGTACGAAAAATTGGGGAACCGCATTTTCTCCCTTTGGGGGCGCCCGGGCGAAGGCTCAAGAGCGCGATTTCTGCAGGGGGATTTCCCCCTGCCGGGCTCTTCGAAGCGGTGCGGAATTTAATTTGGGGGAAGGTTCTTTTGATCCGTGGTAAAAAGGGGCATTCCTGTCCCAGAGGGGGGGGCGCCCAAGCCGAAACCCTTTCCCAAAAGGAGATCACCCGAAGGCCCCCTTTAGGGCCTTTTCCAGGGAAAATGATCTGCCATCAGTTTTCCCGGTTTTCATAGGCATGGGTTTAAAAAAACCCCTACAAAAAATTGGGGTTTTTCAGTCCAAAAAATTTGGGGGACAAAGGAAGACGAAACTTGGGGACCCTGGTGGGTAAGGAACAATGGGGTGTGGATGGAGCCACCCGATGGAGGCGGAAAAATTTTGCTGGGGGTGCAAGGAGGGGACGCATCATGGCGGAGAGTTGGCCCCAATTGCTGTGCCTTTTGTGTGATTTGTGGATTGTTGGACAATCAATAATTTGTAAGATCCGCGGTGCTTGGCAGGGGCAAACCCTTTTCGGGGTCCCTGGCTGGGTCTTTCGTAACGGGCCGGGGGGAGTGGATCCTCTGGACCCGCAAGCGGGTTTTCATCAGAGCCTGCCACAAAGCGGGATAGACTTGCCCGCGGCGGGAGTCTAAAAAAGGGCGTATCCCCGATGTGACTTGCTTGCCGGGGGCAGCCCCGGGTTTAGGGTGGTACCCAAAATTTATGAGGGGTTTTTGGGATAGTGGGGGGCAGGCCGGGGGAAGGGGCAGGCCGGCAAAGGGTTTAGAGTCGAGAAAAGTAGGCAGAGGTCAGAAAACACCCGGGGGAAAACCGTAAAACCAAATCCCGGAAAGCTGAAATTCATTTGTTCTATGGGAGTAGCAGTGTAACTTGGTGGTTTATCTGGGTGTTCAGTACTGATGTGTGTCGAAAGGCTGTTTTTAAAAAAAATGTTTTACATTGAAAAAATGTAAAATTAAAACTTTTTAACAAATTTTGTGATTGTGCAACCCATGATTTTTATTTAGGTTGATAAAATATGTGAAAGTGAATTGGGCAGGAAAAGGATATGATAATGAATAACAGTGTTGCTAGGGTTTGAAAAAAATTTGAAATTTTACGAATTTTTATCCCCAACATTTGCATGGGCACTGGCCACCCGGGGGGAAAACCCCCGTTTCCCCTGTTTTTGGGGGCCCTCCTTTTTTAATTTTTGGGCCTAATCGAAAGGGGGGGGGAAATAGATTTTTTAGGGGGAATGGGGGTTTCCTTTTTATTTTTAAATTTAAAGGGGGTTTTTGGGAAAAAATGGGGCCAAAAGCTCCAATGGTTTTTGTGAAAACATAAAAATTGTTAAAATTGTGATGGTTTAGTTAGGTTTTTAAAAAAGGAATTTGAGGGGGGTTTTTTTGATTTGGGTTTTTTTAAAACAATTGTTGGGGGGGTTTGTTTTTTGGGTTGTCCCGTGCTGTTTTTTTTAAGGGTTTTTGGGAAAAAATTTTTTCTGAAAAATTTTTTGGCAATTTTTTTTTTTTTGCTTGAAGTTGGTAGTTTTGATCGTTGGGGAATTTTTCCTTTAATTTTTTTGGAAATGACTGTAAAGGGTTTTCTCTTCCACTTGTGTAGTGGTTGCCGTTTAAGGAAAGATAAAAATGTTTGAATCGACTGTTAATTGGTGTAGTTTTGGGTGGTATTATCTTGAAATGACATAGTGTGAGATTTAAAGTGAATTTTTTCTGAGCTTATCTCCATTTTTTAAATTTTTTGCCTTTTTGGGCCCTTTTTGGGCTTTTTTTTTACTTCCCTTTCCCGATGAATATTTAAATAAACTATATATTTTGTACATTGTTGTTTTTTTTTGGCAAAGGGGGGCATTAGAGTAGAAATTAATTGCTTTATTATATGTAGTGGTTTTAAAAAATACAAAAAAATTTTTTAATATTATTTTGAACAAACCCTGTCTTGCTTTAATTTATTCATATCCCAAAAGGGGTAGATCATTCCTCCAGAAATTATTATCTTTTTAAAAGAAAGTACGAAACCCCTACTGAAATTTTCATAAGTCGTCAATTCCTTGTACCAAATTTTCCATTTGAAGGAGGAAAACCCGGGGATGCTGAATCAGTATCAGCAAACCACTGAGTTTTAAATATACAACGCCACAAGGGAGAGACTTACAATTATCTCAAAAACATATTTTTGACAATTTACTTAGGAGTGCGTTTTTTTTTGTTATTATCAAATTTACCTTCCTAATTACTGATAGTTTTCGTATTGTTAAGATTTCAGGGTTTTTTTGCATTTTTACTTTCTTCTTGGTTAAAGCTTTTTCACTGTGTCATCTCTATTATTCACAAAACTTCATTATGGACACTAGGTTGATTTCTTTGCCAGTGTGGATTGGATGGGTTGTTAGTGACATCTGTCAACAGCACCTTTAGAAATATATTTACTTACAAAATTGTTGACTCTGTATATGTCCACATTGAGTGCAAAATACTGAATGAAAAATACTGAAAAACACACTACGTGGACTGTTTCTTCTGTTGACCACAGTGGTTGAATTGTTTTTGGATAGTGATTTGACCAGCCTAGCTAGGGATGCTTGAACTTGTGTAAATAAGCAGGAGATAATAACTGCTCTATGAAATGAAGAAAAATCAGAAAAGCAGTATGTATGACAATAGCCTTGATTTACCTTTGCCTACATGCTTAAAGTTCTTCAGTGTTTCGGGAATACCTCTTTTGGGAATATTAAAAACAAATAAATGAGTAAGTAAGGTCCAATTTTTTTAATGTGTATTTTCTGTAAATTACTATGTAGGGATCGCAAGCATGGGATATTGGGGCAGTTGAATTTGCGTTTTGGGGCCCCTGTACCAACTAATACCTCATTTTTAAAAAAAAACCCGTATTTCTTTTTTTTTATCCCCAACATTTGCTGGGGAGGGGGGGGTTCTTTTTTTTGTTTTGGGCACCCAAAAGTGCTGGGCAGCCCCCTAATCAAATGTATGGGTGCCCAAAATAGGTTGTAAGCCACATGGTGCACCACCTTTCTGTTTTTTTGGCCCCCTTTCTGTACGCCTTATTTATTGCAACTGTAGTCCCACAACCCCCCCCTCATGTAATAGGGATGTAGGGGTTGTTTTTTGGTTTTTTTCTTTTGTGCGTTCCCCATGCATTTACGTGGCTTTTCTGCTTGCTGGTGTAAACGGGTTTTAAAACTAATGTGCATTTTTTTTTTAATATCTAATTGTTTTTTGTTGTTGCTTTCAGAATTTTTGCAAAAATTTGTTAAGGGGCACTGTTTATAGAAAAAATTGGGCAACAGATGAAGTTTCCCCACTGTAAACCTTGCCCCCAACTTGCATATATCCGTTGGCAAGTATAAAAAAACCCTTTCTTACTTTTGTATAAACTTTTTATAAAAAATGCGTATGTTCATCGTAATTATGAATTTTTTGCATACTTTTTTTGCAATATACTTCTTTTTGTTATAATTTTCATTAAAGGGAAAATCAACCCTTTTCTCACAATTAGCTGCCCCTGTTTTCATTTCAGTTTAGTCCAGCCATTGAGCTGTAAATATGCCCCAAAAATTGAAATGTTAAAAACAAAAAAGGAAAAAAACAAGTAAAGGTGAATAAGGGTACAATAAAAAAAAAAAAGTGAGAAAAAACACTTGATTTTTTTCATTCTATTGGGGCCATTTTTTTGATAACTTTTTTTTCCCTTATTTTTTTTTTTCCAAGGGGGGTCATTAAACTTTTCTTTCCATTTTTAAATTCCTTTCCATGTAGTCTTTTCACACTCTTTATCAACTTTGATACCCCTTCTCACATTTTTTTATATTTTATACTAGGGATTTTTTAAACCCTATATTGTTCTCCCTGGTAAAGAAGTGTTTTTTGTTGTCCAAAATGTGCAATAGAAGTACCGGGGGAGTGTAAAACCCACGCTATCATATGAGCCCTTGGCGGCGTGGTGGAAGCGCGCATTTTTTTTGTTTTTAACCGGGTGATACCTCTTCTCCCTTATTTTTTGGTATAAGGCTGCCAGTTTATCTTTTTTTTGGGGCCCTTAAAAGGGCTCTCACGCAAACAAGCTTTGGGGATTTTTTCCCCTTTTGGGGTTCTTTGTCAGGACCAAAAAGGGTATTCTGGTCCCCTACCAAATAAGGCATTTAGCCCCCCCCCAAGTTAAAATTTCACCCAAACCTCCCTCCTTGCTCCCTTTTTTGCTTGGGATAAGTGGGGGGGGGGAAAAACCAATTTTTTTTCCCCCCTATTCATTTAAACATAACTTTGGGGGTGTTTTTCCCACTCTGATATATTTTCTTATACATTTTTTTCACTTTATATTGGTTTTATTAATATTGCTGTCTAGTATGTCACAGATATATTTCCCCAAAATTGCTTGATTATGCACTTGATTGATTATATTTTGAAAATTTTTTATTTTATCCTTTTTTTTTTTATTTTATTTACACCCGGTTCCCTTGTTATTTTTCTCTGAACACAAAGGCCGTTATTCCCCTGGAACATTTTGCTTTATTTTAAATTTTTTAAAAATTTTTTTAGTAATGGATGTAACAAATGTTGAGGTTTTTTTACATTCTGTGGTAGCCTGTGTTGTTTTTCCCACACGTTTTTTTGAGGGTTTTTTTTATTTAAGGTTATGAAGTTTATAATCTAAATTTATTTGTCTTTATAGGGTCGAGGCACGGAGAGCGGGGGACCACTGGTTGGGGCATGGGCGTTCACTGGCCGTGGCAGGCCAAAGGCTGCTTTTTTCAAGAAAAAAGCCAGAAAAAGAAAGGCAGAAAGTAAGAGGCATATGCAGTAAGTGCAGTCATGTATAGTAGATGCAGGGTGAGCCCCGAAAATCAGCTTCATGCTCCAGGTCCAAATCAACACTGACCCCTTTTGTATTTTCCTTTAATTTTTTTTTTGTCTTTATTGCATATGCTGTTTGCTTTCTAGGGCCCATATTTTCTTTGTGACTGTTTCAACCCCCCTTCTTTGGAATAAATACTGTAAGGATAGTTTTTCAGGACCATCACTTTGCATTAGAGCATGGAGAGATAAAAAAAAAATTCAATTGCACAATTTCACCATTTCCACCCCCTCTTTTGGGTGTATGCCAACCCCAGTGTCCTGGGAAATTTTTTTCTGAAATTTTGGGAGTTATGGAATATTAATCTATGTGAATATTAACCACATAAACCTGTTTACTAAAACAAATAGAATGGTTCTTTTTTTGGAGTTATAATGACCGCCTAGCTATTGCCAGGTTGTAGAAGCCTCAGGGTAGGGGAGTGAAATATTAGTATAGTCAAAGGGTTTTAAAAGCCATTTTTTTCAAACTACACAATGGGAAAAAAGGATTTTAAAGTAATATTGAAATTTTCATTTTAAGGTACGTCTAAAGTTATTATTATTAGGTCATTTTTCCTGTTTGTAGTAATCCATAATAAGACATGAAGAACAGAAAGCAAAAAGAATGACTGTTATGGCTTTAAGAAATAGATTTATGAAATTCTATTTACAGTGGCAAAATAGTTCTACAAGTTGATATGCTGCATATTTAGCCATACGGCTATATGACATGGGATGAACTATGGACTTTCACTCTGTGCACCATAACATGTTTTTTGCAGCACTGAATAGTACAGCACCATGTACTATTCTACACAGCAAAAATAAATGATAATTAAATGTCAAACATGTCAGAAGTACACTGTTTTAAAATATTGATTAATAGAAATAGAAAGGTCAAAGTATACATTTGAATACTTTATTTTCTATACAAATTCAGTCCCTCACCCCTTACCCCTTTCCTCCCTGTCAGGATAGTACTGATGATACTACTGTACCTCGCCCAGATAAAATTGTGAAACAATGGACTTCCTGCCACTGGCAGCTGCTGCCACTTTGTTTCACAAGTTTGGTGAAAAGAACAAAGGCCTGTTCTTTTTGCCAAACTGCAGTCATCCAAACTGTAGGGCACTTGGATTGAAACAATTTAGAACTTGGGGAGAGTAGGGAGCCGTTGGTTGTTGCAGACACAAGCACTTTTCGTCTGCACCTTCAATATTTTGGGGAAAAACTCATTTTTGGGGAGGTGAAAGATGCATTATGCCAAAAATGCTGGGCCCTAGTCTACTGTAGGATGCAGCCTCTGGGACGCCGGAAGAAGCTTCCTGATGCAGGTGTTGTGACAACATCGCTGCATCATACCACTTGTGATGGAGATGCCAGCTGTTTAGTTGGGAAATAGGGAAAGGTGAGTTTTATTTATTTATTTATTTATTTCAATTTGAAGACCTTCCCAAAAAATGGGGGGTGCCAACCCCGCCTTTCCTCCTACTTTAAAAAGGTTTCCCACCTAATCGGG
>JAODAL010026760.1:0-56163 GCA_025379985.1 Phyllomedusa bahiana | reverse complement strand
AGGGTTTTTTTTAGAGAAAAAAAGGCTTGGGAGGCATAATAAATATGTTTAAATCATCAAAGGAAAAATTTTAGGATCTCTCCAAGATTTATTTATACACAGGGCTGTATCTAGAAAAGGGGGATCCTTCGTTTTGAGGAACGAAAGTTTCTACAAAAGTAAAAGGATTCTTTACTGTAAGAGCAGTGAGACTATGGAATTCTCTGCCAGAGGGACTTGTCATGGTGAATTCAATAACCGATTTCAAAAAGGGTTTGGATGCATTTCTGGAGCGTAATAATATAACAAGTTACAGTGACTAGGATTCAGGAGAGGGGTCATTGATCCAGGGATTTTTCTGATTGCCAGATTGGAGTCAGGAAGGAATTTTTCCCTAAAATGAGGACAATTGGCTTCTACCTCATTGGGGGTTTTTGCCTTCCTCTGGATCAACACCTTAGCACAACAGGCTGAACTAGATGGACGACTTGTCTTTTTTTAGCCTTACAAACTATGAAACTATGAAACTATGAAATGCAAGGTTATGCACATGGGGAGGAAAAATCCATTACATGATTACATGTTAAATGGAAAAACACTGGGTAAAAGTGACATGGAGAAGGACTTGGGAATCCTGGTGGACAGTAAATTTAACTGTAGCAGCGAGTGCCAGGGAGCAGCAGCCAAGGCTAATAGGATCATGGGTTGTATTAAAAGGGGCATAGATGCACATGATGGGAACATTATTCTCCCACTATACAAGTCACTGGTGAGACCACACCTAGAATATTGTGTACAGTTTTGGGCACCAGTGCACAGGAAAGACTTTGTAGAGCTTGAACAGGTACAAAGGTGGGCAACAAAAATAATAAAAGGACTGGGTTGACTGCAATATCCAGAAAGATTAGCAAGGTTAGGGTTATTAAGTTTAGAGAAAAGACGACTTCGGGGGGACATAATAAATATGTTTAAATATATTAAAGGCCAATATAGAGATCTCGCTAAAGATTTATTTATACCCAGGACTGTATCTAGAACAAGGGGGCATCCTCTACGTCTTGAGGAAAGAAAGTTTCTACATAAACATAGAAAGGGATTCTTTACTGTTAGAGCGGTGAGACTGTGGAACTCTCTGCCAGAGGAAATTGTCATGGTGAATTCACTAACAGAGTTCAAGAAGGGCTTGGATGCATTTCTGGAGCGTGATAACATAACAAGTTATAGTGACTAGGATTCTAAAGAAGGGTCTGGATACATTTCTAGATATAATATAACAAGTTATAGTGACTAGGATTCTGGAGGGGGGTCATTGATCCAGGGATTTACTCCGATTGCCAGATTGGAGTGAGGAAGGAATTTTTTCCCTAACATGAGGACAATTGGCTTCTACCTCATGGGGGGTTTTGCCTTCCTCTGAATCAACACTTTAAAACTTTAGCAACACTTTAACAAATGGGCTGAACTGGATGGACGTATGTCTTTTTTCGGCCTGATAAAATATGTAACTATGTAACTATGAAGCAGGGTGCGAATGGCGGAAGTGTGTGCTCAGACCTCGAGCCTTTCTCAGCAGGCAGTCCAGACCCGGGTAGCGCTTTAGAAGTTTCTGGACGACGAGGTTCATGACATGTGCCAGGCAAGGGATGTGCTCCAGCCTACCGATCTTAAGGGCGGCCAGCAGATTTCGACAGTTATCGCACACCACCTTGCCTGGCACAAGGTTCTTGTCACCCAGCCAGCGCTCGGTCTCGTTGCGAAGAGCCATCCACAGCTCCTGACCTGTGTGTTGACGGTCTCCAAGACAGATTAATTTCAACACGACTTGTTTTCTCTGGGCACGTGATGCTACCAGTGGACCTTGGGGAAAAGAACCCTGCACCATCCCTGCGGTTTTGAAGTGCGTGTGCCGAGCCTGAGAGCCACCGTCCCCACCAGAGACATCCTCCCAGCTCACCCAGTGAGCTGTCACAGCTATAGCGGCCTGGGCTGTGCTAACTAGTCCATGTATCGGTGGTCAGATGAACTTTGCCGGACACAGATGCAGACAACACACGTGAAATTTTAGATGACACGTGGCTGGCCAGGGCAGGGACGGCTTTTCTGGAAAAGAAATGCCTGCTCGGCATCTGGTATTGGGGGCAAGCAAGGGCCATGACGTGACGGAACCCATCTGTGTCCACCAGACGGAAAGGCAACATTATATAGACTTTATTATATACCTGGTTTAAAAAACAGTTATTATGATGCTGATGAGTACATGTGTTGGCAATATCCGTTTAAGCTTAAGGGAAGGGCGATCCTTCAGACCTGGTTCCCTAGAGGTTTCCTCCACGGGGGGTTTTTCCTCTCCTGAGTGCTGTAGGATGACTCCTAGTGAGTCTGGAATTTGCTACTTGGTAAAAAAAAATAAAAAAAAATTATTTTATATATTATATATTATATATATAAAATATATATTTTAATAATATATATATATATATAAATATTGGTGTTATAACCTGTCACAGCTTTTATGTTGCGGTTCAGGAGTCAGGTGGAAGTTGCAGGTCAAGTTATGGTGGACTCATTTTAACTAATAGAGGATGTTAAATCTCATGGTGTGAAGAGGCTGAGCTTTGGAAGTGAATGGATGGTATAATGGTAATGGCATCCAGGGGCGGGCACGGTGGTTAAGCAGGAGTGAGGATCTTCGTTGGGTCATTGGTAGTGATGAGCGATTACGTTGACTATCGTCATCGGGTCGATAGTCGATATCAGCAATTATCAAGACGATTTCCGATAGTCGATAATAGATTATCGCCGATGACCATTAAAGTCTATGGGAGAGGAACAACACCTTCATTCTTATACACAAACAGGGCTGGAGAAGCTGGAATTAACATCCACAACAGTCAAATGGATACCTGCTACATCTTAGGCAACACTCTTAGGTTATAAAAAGCCACAGAAAAAAAGTCACACACCATTCACTATCCCTGTCTTGCACCACAGCCTGACCCTTAAACCTGCATCACCCACAAATTAAAAAGTGCCAGAAGGCAGTCTTATATGAACCATCATTTCACTTGAATTGGACACTGACTATACCTGTCCTGTACCGCAGTATGACCATTAAACCTGTCTGACCCACAGATTAAAAAGTGTCGGAAAAAAGGAGTCTTTCAACCACCATTTTAGTTTCACTGGACATAGACTATCCCTTCCTACCACGCATGAGCCCAAAACCTGAATGACCCCCAAAAAAAAATTTAAAAGTGCCGCAAAAAGGTCTTTTAACCCCCATTTTAGTTAACGGCAATGCCCAATACCTTTTCTGTACCACGTATGCCCATTAATCCTGCCCTGACCCAGATAAAAAGTGCCGAAAAAGGAGTCTTCGAAAAATTTTTAGTTGAACGGACATTGACTATACCTGCCCTTTTTCCGCGTAAACCATTAAACCTGTTCCCCACAATTAAAAAGTGCATAAAAAAAGGAGTTTTTTGAACCCCCTTTTTAGTTAAACTGGACATTGACTAACCTGTCCGGGCCACAGCTGACCCCCAAACTGATCCCCCCCCCACAGATTAAAAAAGTGCCGGAAAAAGGAGTTTTTAACCACCATTTTATTTGACTTGAATTGATATATCGTCCTGTCCCGCGAATGACCTTAAACCTGTCAGACCCACAGATTAAAAGGCAAAAAAAGGGAGTCTTTGAACGCCCATTTTAGTTAACGGGGACATTGACTAATTGTCCTGTCCGCAAAAAGACCATTAAACCGTCTGCAGGGCTTTTGCAGGGCCCAAAACATCCGGGGCTGGGGCCCCTTTAATTTTTTGAGTAGGGTGGGTGCACTCTCCATTTTTTTGTACCACATTTCAACTGCGGATGTATTTTTACAGAGAAAAACCTTTTTTCCTGTCAAATTTTTCCACATTCCCCTAATCCCCTCCAAACCCCCGCAGTCCCCTGCCAATGAAAATAGCCCTGACAAAATTTCATTTAAAAAATCCACCCACTAGACAGTGTAATACCTTACAAAAAACTCAACAAAAAATCCACCGATATATGAGCAAAACTACCAACAAATCATTTTTCTAAAAAACACCCTACAAAACCAAAACCCCAAAACTTTTACTACTTAAGGTTCAAATAATCCGCCAGACCCTGACCAAACGCGACCCCCAAAAAGTGACATCACGTACCAGCTCTGATTACTTTTCCACCTGCCATACAGTACCATATAGGGGGAGATGCTAGCTGTATGTAACCAGGAGAATATAAGTGACACTGCAGTTACATTTAGTGACCACGGAGAGTCTCTGAAGAGTTTTTCTCTTTCTTTTCTTTTTTCCCTCTGCCCAGACCCCCATACGCCTCTACCGCCACAACCTTTCACGTAGAATTTCAAAACAAACTCTTATACCCTCATTTATCAGCACTTCTCTACAATTTCGATCTCTAAAAAACTCCCCATATATAGTCCCCAAAGGTAAAATTCCCCCCCTTTTGTGTCCCAAAGGGCTATGGGCTCCGACTTTGAATTTTCTAAAACGTATGTAGGGACACCCCTAAACAGGTAGGCATCCCCTCAGTTTGGTAGGTAAAGTTTTTAAGGGCCCCAATAGGGGTATCCATCCCCTATTAAAAGAAAGGTAATTATATAGTCCAGAAAGAAATATAATAACAAAGATCCCATTAGCATTAAAATAGCCCCGAAGGAAATATTTGCCCCCGTACCAGGTTGTACCCACTGTAGCCAGGAGTTGCCCCCTCTAACCAGGTTTTGCCCCTCTAGCCAGGTTATTTGCCCCCCCTTTTGCCCGGTTATTTCTCCCTCTACTATAAAATCCCCCCCGACCAGTAATGACCCCCTGAGCCAGGATTTGCCCCCGTACCAGTGATATACCCCCTGTAGCCATTTATGACCCTCTGTACCAGGATATGCCCCCTGTACCAGGATATGCCCCTGTAACCATGATATGCCCCCCTAGCCACAACTATGCCCCCCTTTCCAGTAAATGCCCCCATACCACATACATCCCTCTGTGCCATTTTTAGACCCCTTTCCAGTGAAATGCCCCCTGTAACAGTAAATCCCCCCTAGCCACATACAAAGCCCCCCGTACCAGTGAGCCCCCCTTGCGCCATAATGCCCCCATTTTCGCCAGAGATCCCCTGTACACAGAGCCCCTTAGCCCTGATGCCCCCTGTACCCGTGATGCCCCCCCTTTCCAGTAATGCCCCCCTGTAACCAGTAAGTACCCCTGTGCCGTGATGCCCCCATTGCAGCCCGCGATCCCCCCTGTAACCAGTGAAGCCCCCATTGCAACCCCGAATCCCCCGTAAACCATTGCCCCATTTCAGCCAGCAGATGCCCCCTGTAGCCAGCAATGCCACCTTGTACCCATAATGGGGGCCCCCGTACCACAAGCCCCCGGCCACAACCCCCCGTACCATTATGCCCCCCGTAGCCCCAGGTTTGCCCCCCCTTACCAGGGGATGCCCCCCCTTGCCACAAAGCCCCCCTTAGCCAAAGAGGCCCCCCCCTGTACCAGGACCCCCTGTACGGTATGCCCCCCGTACAAGGGGATCCCCCCCCCTACCAGTGATGCCTCCCCCGTGACAGCAGATGCCCCCTGTACCACAATACCCCCGAGCAGCAGATGCCCCCTTGAACCACAAAATGCCCCCCGTAGCCAGCAACCCCATGTAGCCAGATGCCCCCTTAGCCAATCCCCCTGTAGCCACAAAATGCCCCTTGAGCCACAGATGCCCCCTTATCAGCAGATTCCCCCGTACCAATGCCCCCCTGTCCACAAGCCCCTTGTACCCAGATGCCCCATGTACAGCAGAAAGGCCCCTGACCAGATCCCCCTGTACCCTAATCCCCCTGACCATGATGCCCCCTCAGCCAGCAGATGCCCCCTTTAAACCATAAAACCCCCCTGTAGCTAGTTATGGGGGGGGGGGGGGGGGGGGGGGGGTGGGGGGGGGGGCCCCCTTAGCCAGGTGATTCCCCCCTGTACCGGTATGCCCCCCCTGTAGCCATCAATTCCCCCGTACCAGTAAAAGGCCCCCCCGTACCATGATGCCCCCTGTACTAGGTGAGCCCCCCCGTACAAGGTGGCCCCCCCTGTAGCCCGGGGAAGCCTCCCCCTTTGACAGCAGACCCCAGTAGCCAGAAGCCCCCCGTAGCCAATGCCCCCTGTACCACAATGCCCCTTTAGCCAGCAGACCCCCCCGAGTCAGCAATCCCCCTTTTAGCCAAAATGCCCCCTTAGCCACAAATGCCCCCGTAGCCAGATCCCCCTTAGCCAAAAGCCCCCCAAAACCAGCAGATCCCCTTTTACCAGCAAGTGCCCCCCGTATCACAATCCCCCTGAGCCAATGCCCCCTGAAACCAGCAAATCCCCTTTTGCCAGCAATGCCCCCAGAGTACAAATGGCCCCGTAGCCAATGCCCCCGAGCCAGCAATGCCCCCTTAGCCAGATCCCCCCCGTAGCCAGAATGTCCCTTTTAGCCAGATGCTCCCTGACCAGCAGATCCCCCCTTACCAGCAATTCCCTATAGCCGAGCCCCCCTTGACCCAAATGCCCCCTGTAGCCACAGATCCCCGTACCAGCAGATGCCCCATGTAGCCAGATGCCCCCTGTAGCCAGCAATGCCCCCTGTAGCCAATGCCGCCTGTAGCCAGCGATGCCCCTTGTAGCCAGCAGATGCCTCCTGTAGCCAGCAGATGCCCCCTTTAGCCAGATGCCCCCTGTACCCAGCAGATGCCCCCTGTAGCCAGATGCCCCCTGTAGCCAGCATTTGCCCCCTTTAGCCAGCAGATGCCCCTTGTAGCCAGCAGATGCCCCCTGTAGCCAGAGATGCCCCCTGTAGCCAGGAGTTTGCCCCCCTGTAGCCAGCAGATGCTCTTAGCCAATTTTACTGCCCCCTTACTTTTAAATAAAAATAAAATAAAAAAACCCTACTCACCTCAGCACGGTCCTGGAGCTTGAGAACGTTGGGCCCGGGACCTCCATGGCCTGCAGAGCTGCCGGCTTAGCAGATCCCAGCGTCGCAGGGGGGTGATGAAAGCGGCACGTCACTCCCCTGCGACGCTCGGTGAGCGCCGTACATACAGGGGAGAAGACAGGACGGGAACTATCCGTCCTACCTCCTCCCCGACTCTGACTGCGCTGTGAAACGGCCGCGCAGTCAGAGACATCGGCGGGCGCTGCCCGCACACAGGAGCGCTCCAGGCCCATGGCAGCGGCCTACAGCCGCCGAGACTCGGGGCACAGGGAGATTCATTCGGGGCTCGTGCCCCAAATGAATCTGGCTAGCGACGTCCCTGCCTGTCTGACCCACAGATTAAAAAGTGCCATTTTAGTTTCACTGGACATAGACTATCCCTGTCCTGGGCCACAGCATGAGCCCCAAACCTGCATGACACCCAGATTAAAAAGTGCCGGAAAAAGGAGTCTTTGAACCACCATTTTAGTTGAACTGGACATAGACTATCCCTGTCCTGGGCCACAGCATGAGTCCCAAACCTGCATGAACCCCAGATTAAAAAAGTGCTGGAAAAGGAGACTTTTAACCACCAAATTTAGTTTTAACTGGACAAAAGATATACCTGTTTTTTGTACCACAGTAGACCATTAAACCTGTTGACCCACAGATTAAAAAGTGCTGGAAAAAGGGTCTTTGAACCACCATTTTAGTTGAACTGGACATTGACTAGACCTGTCCTGGGTAAAACCTACATCTGTTCAAGTCTTCCTGTACCTCCCTTGTACAATTCAGAGGAATATTTTTTATATAGCTATTTTGTACATGCCCGTTTTTTGTAGTTTAATTCTAAAAACACATTTTTTAAATAGGATGGAATCCCACTATGTCGTTTCCTTTTTTTAATTGCATTAATGGGGTTTTCTCACTACAGGGATTGCTAGCTAATTTTTAAATCTCTTGCAAAAACAAGTCATTATGCAATATGTTGTCCATAAACAGTGTCCTACTATTTCCTGTTTTAACAGCACCATCACCCTTGAGGCCACTTGACAATTGAGAAGAACAAATGTCTGTTAGAAAACCACATTTTTACAATAGGACCTGTATCCTAGCCTGATATCAGCGCAAAATGGCCCCCAAAAATTCAAAACAATACCTCTTGAGCCCCACTTTGACAAATGTGAAAAGAAAAATTGTCCTGTTAACAACCACATTTTTAGAATAGACCTGTAAGTATTGCCCTGCATTTCATAGCAGCATGACCCAAAAAATTATAAAAATGACTTCTCAGTCACTGTTAAAAAATTTTAGAGGAGAAATCCACTTAGAAGCCACATATCTGTTCCAAGGACGCATGATTATTGCTGTATCTCGCAGTCCGGGCAACAACAATGGACCTCAAAAAATTATAAAAATGACTTCTCAGCCACTGCTTAAAAATTGTGAGGGAGAAATGCCACTTAGAAAAAGCCACATTTTCTGTTCCAAAGGACCATGAATTCTAGCTGTATCTCACAGCACCATGACCCCTAAAACCATTGCCAATGCGAAAAATTCCCTAAGATGAAGTGAGTAAATGGATACCGGTTTTTTGTCATTGAAACCTTTGGTGCTTTTACAGTCTTCCACACTGCAAAACCGCAAAATGATCTTTTTGGGAACTGAGAATAAAAATTAAGCATAGAGAAATGATCAATGTTAAATAAACATTTTTTCAAGAGGAACCATCTCTGTTTTTAAGAGTAATGTGAAGTAGACCCGGCAACTAATCGGTGACCTCCGGCAATTGTGGGCCATAAACAAACATCATCAGAGGATTCCGTGTGGAAGCCGGATCGTTTTGTCTTGTAATGACCCCACCAGCAGTGATGACGTTTCCGCTCAATAATGAGCTGGCTGCTGTCCAGGACAACACCCATTCTATGGCTTGGTGCGTGCAGCTCGGGCAAGTTCAGTCCATTTGGTATACCCCAGTAAGTCGATTGGGTCCCCCCGGAACACATCCAAATAACATCGGTGTTGAGACGCAGATAGTCCCCGAGCACGATCAGCCCTGAATCTTAAGCTGGTCTCTGTGTGTTGGATGTGTGCCCTGCATTACATAATTTTGTGAGTTAATAAATAAAAGATTGCAAGATGGTCACCCATTAGGCTTCTGCCACATTGCCTGCTGCTTGCTGGAGCTCGCCGCTACTGTGCTGCATGGCACTCTACTGCTTCACGTTGCTGACGTTGTTCCACCATGCCCATTTGAAGAACGTGAAGCAAGGACGAAACAGATGTCTCCAGTTGATCACGTCAGCCAGGTCTCCTTTTCCTGCATTTTACTCTCTATTAGGTGGGTGAAAGGAAGTGCTGAGTTTGTTTTTGTACCGGGGTTCCCCCCCCCCCCCCAAAAGTGGGGAAATAAAAAAAAAAGGGTGGCCCCCCAGATAACTGATTGTTCAATTTTGATGGCCTTAATGTCGAGTGATCATGTTGGAGAAATGGATCATCGCCAAGCACTCATGTGGGAGATGGACCTTGATTTCCCAAACCCTGGTCGAGGGGACTCGCAACTGAATCTTCTCATCCTTCACTCCTCCGCCTCAAATCGCCCAACCTCTTTCCAAGGCAGGACGTCGGTATCGTCAGAGTTATAGGGAATACCTGCCTCCTCCTCCTGCCGCCGGCCTCCTCCGGCAACAGCTTCAACACAGCCCTGACTTGCCTCAGAAGAATGCACCCTGAGAAACTGATGCGCCGCCTGCATGCTAACCCTGACCCCCGAACCACTGCCCTAATTGAAGACCAATAAAATTGTGAAACCTGTAGGTGCCTTGTGGATTCACGGAGAGAAAGGCTCCGTTCCAGCAATCTGTTGTCTGCTCCTCCTCCGTCTCTGGCGGACCTGAATGTTTCAGAGTGTCTAACGATCGTTCCAGAACTAAATCACACAATGGTCATGCGACAAGGGCATTGTCCGCACTGACCATTTTGGTGGCTTCTTTCAAAACTGGCAAGGATGGGCAGTAGCTCTTTTCACCTGCCTCCACTCTCGGTGGGCTCAACAACCCCGAGGTCCGCAACCGCTGCTTGTCAGGCCAATGTGTCCCACTTCGTACTGCGTAATGGCATTGCGCTACTGCCACAATCGCTGAGCAAGTGAAGGTGGAATACCAGCGTTGTTGTCCACAAAAACAACAATGAGATGGTTGATGGGGAGGCCGAGCTGAAAGACACTTGCAACTCCAGCCAGGAGGGAAGAAGCAGGGTGCGAACGGACGGAAGTGCGAACTCAGACCTCGAGCCTTGCTCAGCATGCAGTACAGACCCGGGTAGCGCTTTATAAAATTTCTGGGACGACAAGGTTCCATGACAATGTTGGCCAGGCAAGGCATGTGGCTCCAGCCTACGCGATCTTAAGGGCTGCCAGCAGATTTTCGACCGTTATCGCACACCACCTTGCCTGGCACAAGGTTCTTGTCACCCAGCCAGCGCTCGGATCTGTGATGCGATAGCAGTCCACAGCTCCCTGGACTCTGTGGTGTGACGGTACTCCAAACAGATTAAATTTGCAACACGGCCTGGATTTCTCTGGGCCCCGTGTATAGCACACCAGAGGGACCTTGGGGGTAAAAGACCCTGCAACCAATCGCCTGCGATTTTGAAGATGCTTTCGCCGAAGCCTGGGAGCCTCCATCACCACAGAGAACATCCCGACCCAGCTTGGCCGTGCCATATACAGTCTATGTGACGGTGGCAGATGGACTTTTCCGAACCACAGATGAAGACAACACGCTTGAAATTTTAGATGACACGTGGCTGGCCAAGGGGACGGCTTTTCTGGCCAAGAAAGTTGTCCTGCTCGGCCATCTGGTCTTGGGTGGCCGGCAAGGAAGGGCCATGATTATGGCAGAACCCATCTGAGTCCACCAGACGGAAAAGGCAACATTTCCAAGGTCGAAAGCCTGGCAATGCCGACAATCAGGCTTTTTGTCTTGGTTGGTTTGGGTTAAAGTGTTTTCTTACTGCTCCCAAAACCTGGAAGACAGAAGGCTGGCCGCTAGACTGGCCGCTGTACGCATGCAGTCGTCAAAACTGGTGAAAGATAAGTGGGTAAAGGATGGGTCTCTGGTGGGAGCTGGTGGGTACTCGGTGGCGTCGGTGGAGGCTTGAATCTGAGGCTGATCCCTGATCAGACTCTTAATGACATGGCACTGAGCAACACATGGAGGGTTGGCGTAAGGAGGAGGTCGGAGACAGAGTGTGTGACAGTGGTGGAAGCCTGGCAACAGTGTTGGTGCCTTTTTTGGCCAAGTGTTTGCCTCCTTTTCACTCATGCAATCCGCTGCATGTGAACTATGACATTTGGTGTGTTAAACACCAAGATTCTTGCCTCTACTTAATGCTTTTACGGTAAAGGCGGCATATGAACGTCGCTTGGTGGAATCGAGGCTTTGCTCAAAAGAAGGCCCTAGGCTTGAGAGGTCCTGTACCTTTTTGTGACGGCGATAAGCGAGGAGTGGGGTTTCCGCTGACCGTGGCTGGCGGAATCATATCAGCGACTTCTGTCGACCGCCCTCATCCGTTTTATAAGGCAGGGACCCGTACTGTGACACAATCCCACGTCTTCCTCCTCTCCTCGCCAGTGATGAAGCCGTGCTCGCAAGTCAAATTCTGCTGAAAAGACCACTTGGATCCGCAATTGTCGTCATCATCATTATCACACAGGTGACTTGGTCGTTCCTGACCAATCTGATCCAGTGAGTTTTTGCTGGCTACAAGCAAGAGGCACTGGCAAGGCGTTGCCGGACCGCCCGGGATTTTGCTGAATTGACTGACTTCTTCTCCACCTCTGATGGGTATTTGTAGCTGGGCCGTCAGAGCCGAATAAAATCATCCCTTTTGGCCGTCTTGAAAGCTTGTTGTAACATGCCATTCTGACCCCACCGCATGTTGTCATCAAAGAGGTCTTCAGAAATGGTATTATACACAGTGTGGGTACACGAGTTTGAATTTTGGGCTGCCTTCCGCTTCCATGTTGGATGGATTGCTGGCTTATGCTGAATGAGGACATTGTGGGCCGTGACTGGCAAGACAAGGAGGTAGACTGCTGTGATGCAGGTTGCAATAACCACTGAAAAACTAGATTTGCGACGATGTTCGTTTACTGAGATTCACAGGGCCCTGACCCAGCTATGACAAGCCTGACGGTCCTGCAGACCGACGATCCAGCTGGCTTTTTGTTGGTCGCCAGCTCATGGAAGGAGCACCTTTTCTCGTACCTCACCATCCGATGTCCTACCCCCCTCTTTGCTCGCTTACCACCTGCATTTCCGCTTCCATTTCATAAAGATAAAAATTTGAGAAGGGTATGGAAGAGTTTTGGAAAGTCCTCTTATTAAAAGACGTCAAATCACAGCTATTTCTCAACTTCCCTCTAATTTCCTACAGCCAACTAGGATTAGATACGGAAATGTTTCTAGCGAATAGCTGTGAAAAGCGGTCTGGTGGAGAACCGTAAGACAAAAATCAACAGTGTTCTTCATTCAGTCCCAGGGATTTACAAATGCCCATAGTTAACAAACGGTGTTTTTTTTTGTCACCTTATCACTACACCTGCGGTGACTACAAAATTGCTTGTAATTCAAATTTTAAGTGTCAAAGGGTGCCTCTATGAACAAAGCTGGCCTGCGTCAAAGTGAAAAAAAAACACTATCTGAAATGTTATACAGAAATAAAAGTGAGTTTTGGCACCTATCAAATACACCTGCGGTGACTACAAAATTGCCTGTAATCAAATTTAAAGTCAAGGCTTGCCCTCTATCAACAAATGCTGACTGTGCGCCAAAGTGCAAAAAAAACACCTACTGAATGTATACGGATAATAAAAAAGGTTTTTTTTGCACCTATCAAATACACCGGCAGGTGACTACAAAAATTGCTGTATTCAAAATAACGTGCAAGGTCCCTATGGACAAAGCTGGCCTGCGTCCTAAGTGAAGAAAAACACCTAATCTGAAATGTATACAGATAAAAAAGTGGAGTATGCACCTATCAAATACACCTGCGGTGTACTACAAAATTGCTGTATTCAAATTTAAGAGCAAGGTCCATCCTATCACAAAGCTGGACCTGGCGCCAAAGTGAAAAAGACGACCTATCTGAAATGTAAACAGAAAATAAAAGAAGAGTTTTGTGCACTATCAAATACACCTCAATGACTACAAAATTGCTGTATTTAAAATTAAGTGCAAGTGCCTTCTATCAACGAAACTGGAACTGCGCCCAAAGAAAAATCCCCTAATCACAAATGTAACGGATAATAAAAGGTGGAGTTTTGCACCTAATCAAATACACCTGCATTGACTACATAATTGCTTTAATCAAATTTAAGTGCAAGGTTACTTTTTATCACAAAGCTGACAGCGCCAAAGTGAAAAAAAAAACACCTATCTGAAATGTATACGGATTAATAAAAGTGGAGTTTTGCAACCTATCAAATACAACGTGGAGTGACTACAAATTTGCTGTATTCAAGTTTAAGTGCAAGATGCCTCTATCAACAAAGCTTGACTGCGCAAAGTGAAAAAAAAAAAAACACCTATCTGAATTATACGGATAATAAAAGTGGAGTTTTTGCATCTATCAAATACACCTGCAGTGAACTACAAAAATTGCTTTATTCAAATTTAAGTGCAGAGGTGCCTCTTATCAACAACAAGCTGTATGACGCGCCAAAGTGAAAAAACACCTATCTGAAATGTTTATCACGTATAATAAAAGTGGAGTTAATGCCACCTATCAAAACCCTCATTTACCAAAGAAAGATCCTGTATCCTAATAAAAGTTCAGGCTGCCCCAACATACAATTAATATTTCACCCAGAAAACTGTTAATAACAAGCCATGGCAATGCAAGGTCTAAACAAAGTACCTGGGGCTGCACAATATCCACGTCTCCTTTAGAAGAGCTGGACTGTGTTCTCCGCCGTAGCCCCCGCCCCTCTATCCCTCCCCCCCGCCCCTGTACAGTTGCTGAGAAGATGCTCCTTTAAAATTCTCAACCTAAGTAACTAAAATCTTCAAATCTCTATCTACCTTAAAAGTTCTAATGTTCAACAGCCTAAAAGCATAGCTGTCTGTGTAACATAATAAAACAGTTTCGGCTGAGCTGATTTGGACATAGACCCGATCACACGTTCCTGCTCTATGAGACACACTAACACACTGAGGCAGAAAGGAAGGTGCTGTTCTAATTAAGAACGAGGTCATGTGATTCTTTCTTCCAGCCATCAGTCAACCATACAACGATCCCATCATGACGTCGAGCACACACAGCTCACCGCTCACCCTGCTCTATTCTCTAAGCTGATTACCTGGCCGTGCCAAAAATGACAGAAGCGCCTGATAATGGCACGATATTAATAGATATGTGCGCAGGTTTTCACCTAAATTAATCGCTTTGATCGAAAAAATCCGATCACATAAAAACCGTGCAGATTTCAAATATGTCGATAATAAATCGCTCAACAACTAGTCATTGGGTCCCCCCGTTAAAAGTGTACTTGGCTCTGCTATGAATGGGCAAGCCAGGGTGTGATCGCCCCTTATTGCTATCCTGGCCGGGTGACTGGGCAATGGTCAGACAGCTGGGAATATCATACAATTGTCTAAACTCCACCTGAACTCCTTCCATAATTTCTTGTACTTATATGGTTTGGATAAAAAAAATAGCTTGCCATTTTGAACACCAAAGGAGAATGTGTTTGTGCATTTATTCTTGGGTTTGAACTGGGTACTAGTTAGAGCTGGGGTTCATCCCATATCCAAAAGTCATGCTTTTTCAATTGAAGATCACAGAACACACTGAGCTGCAAAATATCTTCTTTTCAAATGCCTCTCCTCCTGTCACCCCCTGCCCCCCCCTCTCATCCCCAGAGCACCCACCTTCCCCCCCAACCCGCGGCGGGACGCATCAGTAGAGATCCTTAAAACTTGAACTAAATAAGAAGGCGAAATTCCTCTACATCTATAACATCTATATCTAAGTTGGTAAGGTGGATGGTTTCTTGTATTAGAAGAGACTATCGGAGCTGTTAGAAACAGTTTTTATGGTTTAAAACGCAAGAGAGAAACACGTCCTGCCTTTGAGTTTATAGATAGAGTATTAGCTGATAACAGGAAATGCAAGCAGCTATAGATAATACGAGGACACGTTGATTTTTGCAGCCAATGAATCCATACACCCAAAGTGGTTGACGATGTATCTTTCCACCCTCACCCCCGTCTATCCTCACTCGGATGCTGATAGAACTGGCTGCCAAAATGACAGGAAACACTGAAAATGGCGCGATAGTAATAGATTATCTGTAAGATTGTCACCTAAAATATCGCGTGATCGGCAATTTCCGATCAGCCAAAAAACCAGGGCGATTTCAACTTTTGTCGATAATATCGCTCATCCCTAGTCCTTGGTCATCCGCACATCTGGATTCCAACCATTTAGAAGACATCAAGATAATCAGGATGCTCCCATTTTGGAATCAGAGACAAGTAGGGAAGATATGTGGAAGTTTCAGCTTCCACTTGTTCTAGCAGTCATGGAAGAGGATCATCTATGGCGTTCCTGATCCCCATCTTCTTGTGACAGTCGTCTTCATCTTCCCCGCCTTTTGGGAGAGAAGCAGGGTGCTGATGTGAGAAGTAGTACGATCTCTTCAAGTGACATTGTCATGTCATCAGTAAGAGCCATTGCATGCGTTAGCTGTTATTTGCTTACTGAGGTAAGGTTGCTGAGGCTGTTGATGTATTCCCTGCAGGTCATGAGGGGCCAAAACAGTGACTGGATGGCCTAGAATGATGTCCTGAGCTTTGTCCAGAAGGACTTGTGCAGCAATGACAGCTCTAAAGCATGTAGGTGCAGTCCGTGCCATAGGATCGAGCTTGCAGGAAAAGTAGCCAAGAGGTCTCATACGGTCACTATGCTACTGTGCCAGGATACCATAAGCATGTCCATTTTGTTAAGAGATGAATAGGTTAAAAGATTGTGAGTAATCTGGGATTCCCAGAGCAGGGGCTTGAAAAATGAGGTGCTTCAGCGTGAGGAAACAAACGTGTGCTTTAGAGGATAGCATATGAGTAGTCGAGATATCTTGGAAAGCATCATTCAACACATGCAAATATCTGGAAGCATTGGGTATCCATTGTCATGCACAGGTGATTAGGACGAGGAAACGTTGTAGTTGTATAAGATGAGATGATGAAAAAATTTTCAACACTGTCCTCTTATAGGTTTCGGAGAGGTGTGTGGCCCCCTTTGATGTGCAATGTCCATGTAGTGCGGGACGTTTGAGGGGCATCAAGGTCCTGGATGGGTTGGCAGGAGTGATTATGCAGTGCCATACAGAGTAATCACCTGTATGATATGAAGGAGTGCAAAATTCATCGTATGCACTCCCAGTAGACCTTAGAAATAGTTCTCTCTCTCTTATTCCCTTATCTTTTTCAGAATCTTCATTATAGCAAAGTCCATGAGCTAAGGAAATGGATGATTGGGGAACCTCGATTAAGTCAACATGCAATGCAGCTGTATAAGGTCCGTAATGTGGTCCATATAAATGAAAGGAAACATTGGTTTCTTGGAAATGCCTGGCTTGAGAGGTGGGAGTCATGTAGCCCGACAAGATCTCCCTGTGGGATAAGTTTATGGCAGGAGAATTCGGTGTGTGTAATTCCTGTAAATAACCTTTATCTTTGATTCTGCGTGAAATAGTAGAATTCCAGTGATTCCTAATAGCATTATCTGATCTTCCAGGCAAAAATCTTGCAATCTCAGCCCATTTATTCCCCCGTAGTTTGTGAAGTTCATAGAAAATTTTATACTCCTCTTCTGTCCAATAGCTTTTCCTCACTTCAGGATTCAGATGATGGTGCCAACGCTCTCTGCACTGCTTGGCATTTCTCCTTCCTTGTAATCGGGTAGCAATTACAGGCCAGTTTTTTGGGCCATACTGTTGTACTAAACCAGAAAGTTTCATATCTGCCTCTGGAGTCCATGGTCCTGCAATCAGGTGCGGCCGGAATAATTTTGTCCATCTAAAGTGGCTCTGGAGAACGGGTCGGGCAAGGTGAAGATTAGAGACAGCTTCCCAATTTTCAGTACCGATCTCTGCCACCAGTTCCTTCAGCTTCTCATCTTCCTCATGAGTCCACGGTTTCTTCTTACTCGAGTTCTGTGTATCCCGGGAGAGCACGTCAGCGCAATCCTGCGCATCCATATCAAGTTCATCCTCTCCTTCGTGTGGGCTGTGAATAATGTTCTGCGGTCTTTCTGCCATCCTCAGAGTAAGGTCTGAAGGTCCTACGGACTCTAGATCATGGGAGGGACTTAAGAATTCACCAACTACCGATGTAATAAGCTTTTGTTTGACAGCTATCGAGGAAAAATCCGGTACCTGTGGTAGGAGGGGGTCAGGGAGAGCACCTGCGAATGACAATTTGTCATCCTCATTGGTATTCATAGGTGAGATGCGCACGACAATAGAAGCAGAACCTTGATGTGAGCATTTATGTATAAGTGAATGTGAGCATTTATGTAGAAGTGTATCAGGAACTCCTTCACTTATGGTATCTGGGCTGGTACTGGAGGAGTGTGGAGGGGAGTCAAAATCTATAAATGTGCATAAATCACAAACACCTCTAGGAGAGGGAGCAGTATGAGTAACAGTAAAAGGTGTTTCTCCGGCTGAAAGACTGAGTTTGAAGAGTTTCTTCAGGTGAGGAATGAGACATGGTCGGATGGGCAATAAAAGACATGTCGGGATCACTGAATGTTGATTTAACAACCGGCAGTAAGATTGGTTGTGAGGCGGCAATTGTAGGAGAATGGACCTCATTAGATAAGGTTTGATTGGTGGTAATTTCTCTAGCAATGTTGGGCTGAGTAGGACAAGTGTGAGGACTGTTATCAGGCTAATGGGAGGGTTGGAGTTAACAATATGGCCATGGGAAGTAGGAAGTGGAGGAGCCTTGGGAGGAGCAATATGGTTACCAGAAACAGTAAGTGGGAAATCATGGGCACCACCAAGATGGCCACCTGAGGTGGAAAGGGCAGGGCTTGGTGACGTAGGTCTATAAGGACCGGAAAAGGCGAGCGGGTCAGGCCTGGGAGCAGAAGGGGAAATGCATTGCGGGACAGGGGTTGGACAAGCACACTGAATGCAATATGCAGTAGTAAGGGAAATGTGGAATCTACAATGCGGACAGAGCCACCATTGGGGATCATACGGTGGGGGTTTAGGCTGTAAAGAATACATATAATAAATCAAATTGCCTTTCTTATCTCTGTATTCTACTTCGACATAATTTTCTTTCGCAATGGCTGCCGCCGTTCTGTGCCACGCTAAGGTGGTTTGATAAAGGTGATTCTGTTTCAAGGCACTTCTACAATCAGTTAACGCTTTTTCACAATGTATTGACATCTAGCCTGCCTCCTGGATGGAGGTTTCATAAGTCTTGGGCAATCGGCTATATATTTCATTCCCTCACGTCTAGCTACTAGGCCACACGGAAAGAAATGTGACCTTGAAGACCCTCGTGAGGTAGACACATTTTTTGAACTCGACATTATAAAACAATCAATCGGCACGTGGTGACTGGCTCCCTATTTTTGTGCGTATAAAGAGACGCACGCGGCTGTATCACTGTATCAGGCTTGTATCAGAACTGGATGGATATGTGATTTCTCTCTTAAGACAACAAGTGAATTTGAGCTTGAAGAAGAATCTGAGCTGACAGCCTGTGTAAAAAGGGGAACTTATGTTTGGAATTCTTACTGTGTCTCAAAATAGGAAGTATGCACACAGAATGTAATGTGTGCTGGCTAATGGCGCAAAGGGGAAGTAATTATAATCCAGTCGCAACAGCCGCACCTAACTAGCCCTATTTACTGCAGAACAGGTGCGTTGAGTGAGCTGCCACATCAATCAACAATACCTGACACTCTCCCTACCACTACGGGTCTCACTGACCAAAGTCTCATGCAAAGCAAGCAGGATGTAACTGCTTGGCCACAAATGTCTTCCGAGTCTCCCCACGAGCAGACAGGATGTAACGGTCTGGCCTCCACTGAGGGCTTCGGTAAGTCTCACCAAGAGCAGGCAGGATTGAACTGCCCAGCCTCCATTGAGGGCTTCACAATAGAACAGGGATTGAACCTGGCCTCCACTGAGGGCTTCCTGGGTCACACTGACCCCAAACAGCACAGAGAGCTGTCTGGCCTCCACTGAGGTCTTGCACTAACTACAAATCCCCCCACTAACTAACCTAATCAGCAGTTCCGCCTACCCGGAAGTAAAAGAGACATAAAAATCTCTCCAGTCACCACGTAAACCGATACCAAAAATCACAGAGATAACAAGACACTACGTCAGACAGTATACGTATAGGAATACGCACACCCAACCACAACCAAGGAGCCAATCCTGGACGCTGTGCAGGACCCCCCCAGAAAGGCAACACAACCAATAACAGACTCTCCACAGAGTGTCCGAGCCGTATAAGTGACAGATTTATGAACCAGCCAACACCTGATATGCTCGAGCTGTGTAAATCGGACACCCCGGGATTGTCTGACTGTCAGCAAATGATCGTCTCTCCAGGGGAAACTGGCTTCTCGGCCCGTTTCACGAGTCACAAGCACCAAATGTCAGGATAAGATTTTCCCTTTGAATCCATTCCTGGTCCAGTTGCTATCTCTGTTCCAAATTCAAGGTGTTTATGTCTCAGCTGAGAGAAGAGAATTACACACAGTTCTTGCGTTGTGCATACAATTCTGTTTACTTAGAGGAAGTTACAATTTTATATAGGCTTGATACATAATGATACATTTTAAATCATAATTGGTTAATGTGTTAGTATAGGCAGATACTGGTCAAAACCACAAACAAGATACATGGACATAAATGGACATATAACAACAAGCCGGATATTTTTAACGGTTTAACAGTTTAACAGTCTAACAGCTTCCTTTATGGTGCATGCGCAATAGCAAGTTCTAGAAAGTTCCTCTGTTTGTGTCATCCAAATTGGAGGTTTGCATCTTGCTTCAGCAATTCCAAGCAGCCCAAAGCTATATATCTCAATATCATCCAGAA
Source organism: Phyllomedusa bahiana (assembly GCA_025379985.1). Classification (NCBI taxonomy): domain Eukaryota; kingdom Metazoa; phylum Chordata; class Amphibia; order Anura; family Hylidae; genus Phyllomedusa; species Phyllomedusa bahiana. The sequence continues at coordinate 36,062 of JAODAL010026760.1, read as the reverse complement.
AAAGGGAAGTCCTGGAGGCCATTATCCTTGCATGAGCTGTTACTACTGTGATGATTGTGAATAATATCTGATAAGCTGAATTTAAGGTTGATAACAAGTAGTAAAGCTGTAATAAAGGTGGATTAAACATAACTCATGATTAAGATTAACAAGAGAAATGAGAGTCTGGTGCTAGAATAGGATTTAATGTTTTCCTATAAAACCACTAACCTGACACCTATATCTTCAATGCTGGTTTGCAACACATAGATCTCCTTATTCACTGGTCTAATCCATCCCCCACAGTCCACTTCTCCACCTGACACCTATATCTTCAATGCTGGTTTGCAACACATGGATCTCCTTATTCCCTGGTCTAGTCCAACCCCCACAGTTCACTTCTCCACCAACCGATACAGTCTTCCCCCTGTCTAGTCTTTCTAGATTGCCCTCCCTCCTCATCCCTAGTATAAATACTCCTGCACCTCTTTTAGAATTCTCTCCCCCAGCACAACAGACTGTCTTCCATTCAGGTGAAATCTGTAGAAAACAGATGGTACCCCAATGAAAAATCAGCCCAGTGCTCCAAGAACCCAAGCCCTTCAGTTCTTCACCAAGACTTCAGCCATGTATTAAACTCCCTTAACTTCCACTGTTTTTCCTGTGTTGTGCATGGCACAGGCAGTATTCCAGAGAAAACAACCTTGGAGGTCCTTCCCTTCAACTTGGAGCCTAGTTCTTTAAAATTATTCTTTAAGATCCTCCACCTGCCATGTATTCTGTCATTGGTCCCAACATGAACCAAGACAGCTGGGTCATCACCAACCCCTCCCACTAATTTATCCACCTGGTCCACCACCTGCCGAACCCTATCACCAATGAGACAGCAAACCATTCGGGTGAGGTGGTCCTGGCGACAAATTTTTCTATTCGACTTATAGATTATAACTAGTGATGAGCGATTGTGTCAACTATCGTTGACGATTCGCTAGTCGATATCGGCAATTATCCTGACAATATCCGATAGTCGATAACAGATTATCGCTGATGACCATTAAAGTCTATGGGAGAGGAACAACAGCTTTATTCTTACACCTAAACAGGGGTGGAGAAACTGGAATTAACATCCACAACAGTAAACTGGATATGTGCTACATCTTTAGGTTGTAAAAGTCACAGAAAAAAGTCACAGACTATTCATTATCCCTGTCTTGTACCACAGCATGACCCTTAAACCTGCATGACCCACAAATTAAAAAGAGCCAGAAGGCAGTATTATTTGAACCATCATTTTACTTGAACTGGACATTTACTATCCCTGTCCTGGAACGCAGCATGACTAGTGATGAGCGATTACGTTGACTATCGTCATCGGGTCGATAGTCGATATCGGCAATTATCAATAAGATATCCGATAGTCGATAATAGATTATCGCCGATGACCATTAAAGTCTATGGGAGAGCAACAACACCTTCATTCTTACACCCAAACAGGGCTGGAGAAGCTGGAATTAACATCCGCAACAGTCAAATGCTACATCTTAGGCAACACACTTAGGTTATAAAAGCCACAGAAAAAAACTCACAGACCATTCACTATCCCTGTCTTGCACCACAGCATGACCCTTAAACCTGCATGACCCACAAATTAAAAAGTGCCAGAAGGCAGTATGATTTGAACCATCATTTTACTTGAACTGGACATTGAATATCCCTGTCCTGGAACGCAGCATGAGCCCCAAACCTGCATGACCACAGATTAAAAAGTGCCGGAAAAAGGAGTCTTTCAACCACCATTTTAGTTGAACTGGACATTAACTATATCTGTCCTGTACCGCAGTATGACCATTAAACCTGTCTGACCCCCAAATTAAAAAGTGTCGGGAAAAGGAGTCTTTGAACCACCATTTTAGTTGAACTGGACATTGACTATACCTGTCCTGGGCCACAGCATGAGCCCCAAACCTGCATGACCCCCACATTTAAAAAGTGCCGGAAAAAGGAGTCTTTCAACCACCATTTTAGTTTCACTGGACATAGACTATACCTGTCCTGGGCCACAGCATGACCCCTAAACCTGTTTGACCCCCAAATTAAAAAGTGCCGGGAAAAGGAGTCTTTGAACCACCATTTTAGTTGAACTGGACATTAACCCCTTAACGACCGCGCACCGTCTTTTGACGGCGGCCGGTGCGGGTCGTTCGTCTGCAGCGACGTCTTTTGACGTCGCTGCAGACATCGGGGTTTGCGGCGCCCGGTGCCGCAGCTGCGCTGGGATCGGGGCTGAACTACACAGCCCCGATCCCAGAGCATGTCCTGCAGGCATCGGGGAGCGGAGGAAACCTCCGCAACCCGATGCTTTAACCCTTTGATTGCGGCGGTGCGTTACCGCAGCGCAATTTAAAGGGATCCCCTGCTCTGTCGGGTGATCGGAACACCCGGTGACCCGACAGAGCCCGGGGAACGGCTGCACAGTCAGCTCTGGGGACCTAGCGTGGCCCCAGAGTTGTCTGTGTATGAAGCCAGTGATTAGGACGCACTGTGTGCTGTCCTAATCACTGCCTGTGTCAGACTGACACAGATTAGCATGTATTAGCATATATGAATATGCTAATACATTACTAAGTGTAAAAAAAATTAAAAAAAAATGTTAAACAGTTCTCCTTCATGGAAGTCAAAAAATAAAAGTACAAAAAAAACATAAAAAAAGTTGTAAATAAAAAGAATAAAAAAAATAATTTAATTAAAATATAAATAAATATTTAATAAAAATATTGTACATAATATTACACGCACCAAAAAAAAACCTTACACATATTTGGTATCACACGACCGGAATAAACCTGTAGAATTAATCTTACAGTTATTTAAGTGTGAATTGTTAATGGTGTAAAAAAAAAAATGAAAAAAACAAAAAAAATTTTTGGAAATAAATAAAAAAAAATACTGCATAATATTTTATAAGTGTATTTAACTAATTCCCTTATAAAGTACAACTTGTATAGAATATAACGTTTTGGCCTCATCAAACTGCGACATTGAAAAAAATAAAAAGTTACAACTGTTTTAAATGCAAGGAGGCCAAAAAACTAAAAAAATGTTCTGGGTCAATAACCTACTTTTCAGGCGTTCGGCTTTAGGGGGTTAAACTTTATCTGTCCTGTACCGCGTATGACCATTAACCTGTCTGGCCCCACAGGAGATTAAAAAGTGCTGGGAAAAGGTGTCTTTCAAACCACATTTTAGTTGAACTGGGACATTGTACTATACCTGTCCTGGACCGCAGTTTGACCATTTAAACATGTCTGACCCCCCAAATTAAAAAGTGACGGGGGAAAAGGAAGTCTTTGAAACACCATTGTAGTTTGAACTGGACATTAACTATTATACCGCAGTTGAACCATTAAACCTGTCTGGCCACAGATTTAAAAAAGTGCTGTTTTGCCCACAGATCACCATAAGTTGCCACTATGCTTTTTTGTAGTGTCTCTCTCATTTAGGTAAATTTTTTGGTAATCTGAATTTGTTTACAGAATTTATTTAGGGATGTTTTATTTATAGTGTTACATTATTACCATGTTTTTTGCTTTTTTTTCAAGTGTGATAACATAATCATACACCCCTCCCTGCAGTTTTTAAGGTATTTTGATACACGTCTGTAGATGTATTAATTCGTCCGCACACCAATAAGTAATACAAATGTCCTAATCTCCCCAAAAAACACTTCTTAGTTGAGAAGAATTTGCCCTCCTGGCTTCTGAGACTATCAGCCATTCAATCAATGGTTTCATTTTTCCTCCAAATCCTTCTTCATTGATTAGGGACAGACTCCCTGGGAGATCATGATGCGACCCATAGTGACGCCAGCCCAGAAAATTTTTAAGCCTCAAATTGTGCAATTTGTGTCCAGCCCTGGAGCCCTTTTTTGAGGACTACTTAACCTCACAGAAATCACTTTTTCAAAAATCTGATTTTTTAGAGAAATTTGAAGGCTCTCCTGATTGCCCAACTGTGAGAGCCAGGTGCTGCGGTCAGCCATTGTTAACACGGTGGTCCAGTGGCAGACTTACTGTGGGTGCGGTGAAGAAGAGACCAGGCTAGCGTCTGTCTTCTATTAACACGCAGGTTCAGCAGCCAGGGCGGATTTCAGTGGGTGCGGTGAGAATGAGAGCCCAAGCTGGGTCAGCTGTCCATCTATTAACACGGTATAAAATGCCCTGGATGACGCCATGCAACGAATAACAGTCGTGCTGATAGGTGAGTGTGGGTAAGCGGGAATGTGAGGTTCATAGACCTCCAGCCTTCACTCAGTACACAGTCAAGACCGGGGTAGCGCTCTGCCCATCTCCGTATGAGTGTGGGACCAATTGAGTACTTCACTTGGGTAATCTTAGTGGTGACGCTCCTGTTCCACCCAGGTGCCCTTTTCTTGGCATTCTTTTTCTCATTTGACTCAATGTGCTGGGAGGGAATTGTCTCTGTGTACTTTGTTCTCTGTCCGTGCTCTTACTCCTGTCCCTCTGAATAACCTAATTGGTCAATTTTCCTGTACCTCCCTTGTACAATTAAGTGGAATTTTTTTACCAGCTATCTTGTGTACATGCAAGGTTTTAGTAGTTTAATTCTAGAAAAACACATTTTTAAAAATATGGATGGAAATCCCACATGTCTTTGTTTTCTTGTTAAGTGTATTAAATGGATTGTCTCAATACAGGGATTGATAGCTTAGTTTTAAAGACCTTGCAAAAACAAGTCATTTTGCTATATGTGTCATAACAGTGTCCTACCTATTCCTGTTTCTGTCTGGCACCATCACCTAAGCACTCTTGACAATTGTGAAGAAACTAAATTGTCTGTTAGAAACACATTTTTTTATTATAGGACCTGGAGTATAGCTTGCCATGTCACAGCAAATGCCCCCAAAAATTCAAAACATGACCATGAGCCACTTTTGACTCTCAATTGTGAAGAACTAAAATGTCGGTTAGAATACAACATTTTTTTTTATTATAGAGACCTGTAGTATAGCTGCTGTCAGAGCAAATGCCCCAAAATTCAAAACATGACCCATGAGCCACTTTTGACAATTGTTGAAGAAAAATGTCGTTAGAAACTACATTTTTTTTATTTTAGGACCTGGAGTATAGCTGCATGTCACAGGCAAATTCCCTCCCAAAAAGTATCATTTAGAGGACCCTTGAGCCCTTTGGTCATAGTGTAGAACAATGTTGTTAGAAACAAATTTTTTAGATAGAGAATTAGGACCGTTAGTATTGCTGATTTTACAAAGCGCGATGACCCCAAAAAAATTATAAAAAATGACTTTCAGCCACTATTAAAAAATTGTGATGGAGAAATCGCCACTTAGAAGCCACATTTCTGTTCCAAGGACCATGATTATAGTTGTGTCTCACAGCAACAGTGGACCCCAAAAATGTAGAAATATTACTTCTCAGCCACTAATAAAAATTGTGTGATGGTGACAATGCCACTTTAGAAGCCACCATTTCTGTCCAAGAGGACATGATTATTAGTCTGTATCTCACAGCAAATGATCCACAAAAAAATTATAAATATGACTTCTCGCCATCTATTAAAAATTGTGATGGAGAAGAAAAATGCCACTTAGAAAGCCACATTTCTGTTCCCAAAAAAGACCATTTTTTTGGGAAAATTATAGCTGTATTCATAGCATACATGACCCAATAAAAATTTATAAATATGACTTCTCAGCCACTATTTATAAATTGTGTTGGAGAAATGCCATTAGAAGCTCACATTTCTGTTTCAAACGGACCATATTTATAGAAAACTGGATCCCACAGCAATATGAACCTCAAAAACCACATGACAATGCGAAAACTTCTATAAGATAAAGTGTGCAAAATGGAATACGGTGTTGTCATGAAACTCTGCTGTCTTTTATAGTCTTCCTCACAGCAAAACCCAGCAAAATTGGAACTGTGGGAAAAAGAGAATTAAAAATTGCAGTAAGAAATGATCTTTAAAAAAAAAGTTTCAAGAGGACATTTCTGTTTGAAGAGGAATGATGAAGTAGACCGGAAACTAATCGGTGACCTCGGCAATTGGGAGGCCACAAAAAAAACCAAAAATTTTCAATTTTCCCCAATGAGATCCAGCTGATTCATCTTGATGAAAGTCAAATGATCCACATTATCGGTGAGAAAGCCGATGAGTTTGTTTTGTAATGACTCTCCAGCTGTGCTGAAGGTCCGCTCCAGATATGACGCTGGCGGCTGGGGCAGGACAACAACATCTATGCGTTATTAGCGAGCGAGCTCGGGCCATTCGTCCTTTTTGGAGGATACCCAGAAGTCTATTGGGTCCGGAAAAACACAACAAAAAACATCGGTGTTGAGGACGCAGATAGTGTTGTGCACCATGTTCTTAAGCTGGTATCTGTGTGATGGGATGTGTGCCCTGCATTGCATGCGTTGGTGTAGTGGTAAAATAACAATTGCCAGAGGTCACCCATTAGGCTTCTGCCACTTGCCTGCTTGCTGCTGCTGCCGTACGGTACTTGGCACTCTATTGCTGTCACGTCGCTTTATGTTTGTTCACCGTGACAGTTGGGGAACGTGAAGCAGACGCAACAGATGTCTCCAGTTGATCAAGCAGCAAGGTCTCCAGTTACTGCATTTTACTCTCTATTTGGGGGGTGGAAGGAAAGTGCTGAGTTTGTTTTGTCCGGGGGATCAGGTGGGTGGCCAACCCAGGTAACTGTTGTATCATTTTGATGGCCTTATGCGAGGATCATGTTGGGAGGGAAATGGAGCATCCAAGCACTCATGTTGAGAGATGGAGCCTTGATTTCCCATAGCCTCTGGGTCGTGGGGACTAGCAACTGATCTTCTCATCTTCCTCTCCGCTCAAATTCATGCCATCCTCTTTCCAAGGCAGGGACGTCGGTGGACTAGGTATACCTCCTCCTCCTCCGCTTCCTCCAGCCACAGCTTCTACACAGCCCGGGACTTGCCTCAGATGATGCACCTGAGAGCTTGAGGGTGCCACCTTGCACTAGCTCTGGACCCATGATACACTGCCTAATGAAGACCTATAAATTGGTTACTGTGGGCCTTGTGGATTTGACGGTACGAGAAAGGATCCGTGTCTGCATCGGTGTCCTTCTCCTCCTCCTGTCAGCTGGCGGGCTGATATATGCAGAGTGTCCAACGATCGTTCCAGAAACCTAAGTCCTCACTATGGTCATGTGACAAGGGGCATCGTCCGCACTGACATTTTGGTGGCTTCTTCAAAACTGGCAGGTTGGTGGCAGGACTCTCTTTTCACCTGTCTTCCCACTCTCGGTGGCTCAACACCCCGAGGTCCGCACGCTGGCATGTAGGCCATGTGTCCTTCGTACTGCGTAATGGCATTGCGCTGCTGCACAATCGCATTGGAGCATGTGGAGGGTGCGCGGGGGAGGCAGACTGACGCTGCACGCGCCAGGCGGGAAGAAGCAGGGTTGCAAAACGGCGGAACAAGTACGAACTCCGACCTCCGAGCTTTTCAGCAGGCAGTCCAGACCTGGGTAGCTTTTAGAAATTCTGGACGACAAGTCATGAAGGTGCCAGGCAGGGAGTGCTCCTGGCCTACCGTTTAAGGGGCCAGCAGATATCGCCATTATCGTCAACTCCTAGCCTGGCACATGGTTCTTGTCACCCAGCCAGCGCTCGGTCTTGTGCGGAGAGCCTTCCACATCTCCGGACCTGTGTGTGACGTTCTCCATGGCAGATTAATTTCACTACGGCCTGGTGTCTTGGGCACGGGATGCCACCAGAGACCTTGGGGGAAATGAGCCTGCACTTCCCTGCGGTTTTGGAGAGTGTGCGCCGAGCCTGAGAGCCACCGTCACCCCAGAGACATTCACCCAGCTCACCTGTGCGTGTCACAGAGATATAGCGGCCTTGGCCTGTGCTTACTAGTCATGTGTCGGTGGTGAGATGGACATTTCCGGACACAGTGCAGACAACACGCTTGAAATTTTAGATGACACGTTGGCTTGCCAGGGCAGGGACGGGCTTTTTGGCAAAGAATTTGCCTGCTCGGCATCATGGTATTGGGGGGCAGGCGAGGGCCATGCGTGGCGAACCATCTGTGTCCACCAGACGGAAAGGCCAAAAAGGCAACATTTCCAATTGCCAAAAGCCTGGGCATGCCGACATTTCAGGCTTTTAGCTTTGGGATCGGTTTGGGGTTTTTTTTAAAGTGTTTCTTCTGCTCCCAAACCTGGGATGACAGAAGGGGGGCCTGCTAGATGGGCCGCCTGTCCGGCTGTTGCAGGGGCGTCAAACTGGCTGGAAGGAGAAGGGGTAGGATGGGTCTCTGGTGGTGACTGGTGGTACTCCGGGCGACGGTGGGGCTGAAGGAGGCTGATCCTGATCAGACTCTGAGATACATGGGCAGATGAGGATCGCTTGGTTCGGTGGCGGGAGGAGGAGTGAGGGCGGAGACAGGAGGTGTGACAGTGGTTGGAGGCACGGCGTCGGTTGGCCTGTTTTTGGTCAGTGTTCCCTTCTTTTCAAACTCATGCATTCGCTGCATGATGACTTGACATGTTGGTGGTGGTATCCCACTTAAGGTTCTTGCCCTCTACTTAGTGTTTCGGCAAAGGCGGCATATGACATCGCTGGGTGAATCAGAGGCTTGCTCAAAGAAGGCCAGGCTTGACACTATCAGAGGTTCCTGGACCCTTTTTGACGGGCGATAAGCAAGGAGCGGGGTTTGCGCTGACCCTGGCGGGCGGAAGCAAATCAGCGGACTTCTGCGAGCCGCCCTCTCCTTTTTGTGGCGGGACGTATTGGGACACTACCCATGTTCTTCTCCTCCTCGTCCATGATGAAGCGCTCGCAAGCAAATTCTGCGGAAAAGACCAGAATGGGTCCGCAATGTGGTCATCATCATCAATCATCATCAAGGTGACTTGGTCGTCCTGACTTTCCTGCATCCACGAAGCTGCGGGCTACAAGCACGGGGCACTGCAAGGTGTTGCCGGAGCCCGCCCGGGATTTTTGCCGTTTGACAACGGCTTCCTTCACCTTCTGATGGCAACAGTAACTGGGCGTCAGAAGCAGACTAAAATCATCCTCTTGAATCTTTTAACATGCCTTCTGACCCAATCGATTTTGTCATCCCAAGCTCGGTCTTCAGACAATGGATTATCCACAGTGGTGGTGTACTCGAGTTGACATTAGGGCTGCTTCTTGTGGGACGGATGCTGTTGATGCTGATGACGACATTTTGTGGCGTGATGGTGAGGACGAGGAGGTAAGGACTGCTAGATGCAGTTTGCAGTAACCACTGAAGGACAGATTGTGGCGACGATGTTCGTTACCTAGATTCCACTAGGGCCTGACCAGCGTGACAGGCCTGACGGTCCTGCCAATGACGATCCGCTGGCATGCGTGTTGTCCGCCAGCACTGGGAAGGAAGCACCTTCTCATCGTACCTATACCTCCATGTGCTAACCCCTCTTTGCTCGCTTACCACCTGCATTTCGCTCCATGTTCAGAAATATAAAAAAAATTGAGAAGGTATGGAATAGTTTTGGAAGGTCTCTTCATTAAAAGTAGGCAAATCACAAGCTATTCTCAAATCCCTCTAATCAAAAAACCAAAATTGCTGGATTCCAAATTTAACTGCAATGGTGAGTCTATCAACAAAAGCTGGCGTGCGCTAAAAGTCAAAAAATACGTATCTGGTATGTTTTCGTATAATCAAAGTTATTTTTGTGCACCTTTCCAATTCACTGTGGTGACTATAGAATTGCTGTTGTAAGATTTACGTGGATGCTCTGCGTTCCAATGAACAAAGTGGGTGCGCAAAAGTCAAAAAACACGTATCTGTATGTTTTAGTATATACACGGTATTTTTTGCACCTTTCAAATTCACCTTGGTGACTATAGATTTGCTGTTTTTTAAGATTTACGTAGATGCTGCGTCAATGAAACAAAGTGGGTGCGCAATTGTCAAAAAAAACGTTCTGTTATGTTTTTCGTATAATGACACGGAATTTTTTACTCCTTTCAATTCTACCTGTTGGTGACTATAGAATTGCGTTTTAAGATTTACGTGGATGCTGCGTAAATGAACAAAGCTGGTGTGCGCAAAAGATCATAAAAAACAAGTATCTGTTATGTTTTCGTATAATACCACGGTATTTTTTGCATGCCTTTCAATTCACCTGTGGGCTTTTTAGAATTGCTGTTTTAAGATTTACGGGATGCTGCGTCAGATGAACAAAGCTGGGTGCGCAAAGTCATAAAAAACGTATCTGTTTATGTTTTTTCGTATAATACACGGTATTTTTTGCACTCCTTGCAATTCACCTGTGGTGACTTATTGAATTGCGTTTTAAGGTTTACGTGGAGTGCGTTCAATGAACACATGCTGGGTGACGCAAAAGTCAAAAAAAGTATCTGTTATGTTTTCGTATAATACACGGTATTTGTGGCACCCTTTTCATTCACCTGTCGGTGACTATTGATTGCTGTTTTAAGATTTACGTGGACTGCTGCGTCAATGAACAAAGCTGGTGTGCGCTAAAAGTCAAATAAAAACACGTATCTGTTTATGTTTTCGTATAATACACAGGTATTTTTTGCACCTTTCAATCACCTGTGGTGACTATAGAATTGCTGTTTTAAGATTTACGTAGATGCTGCGTCAATTGACAAAGCTGGGTGCGCAAAAGTCAAACACGTTATCTGTTAATGTTTTCGTATAATACACGGTATTTTTTACACCTTTCAATTCACCTGTGGTGAAAACTATAGAATTGCTGTTTTAAGATTTACGTGGATGATGCGTCAATGAACAAAGCTGGTGCGCAAAAAGACAAAAAACACGTATCTGCTTATGTTTTCGTATTATACACGGTTTTTTTTTGCACCTTTCAATTCTCCTCTGGTGACTATAGAATTGTATTTTAAGATGTCGTGAATTGCTGCGTCAAATGAACAAAGCTGGGTGCGCAAAAAGTCAAAAACATGTATCTGTTATGTTTTCGTATAATACACGGTATTTTTTGCACCTTTTCCAATCACCGTGGTGTCTATGAATTGCTATTTTAAGGATTTACGTGAATGCTGGCGTCAATGAAACAAAGCTGGGTGCGCAAAGAGTCAAAAACACGTATCTGTTATGTTTTCGGTATAATACACGGTTATTTTTGCCACCTTTCAATTCACCTGTGGTGGACTATAGAATTGCTGTTCTTAAGATTTAGTGGATGCTGCGTCAATGAACAAAGCTGGGTGCCCCCAACAAACAGCAAAAAAAAACGTCATACTTCTGGTATGTTTTCGTATATACGCGGATTTTTTGCACCTTTCAATTTCACCTGTGGTGACTTATAGAATTGCTATTTTTAGATTTACGTGGATGCTGCAGTCAATGAACAAAGCTGGGTGCGCAAAAGTCAAAAAAATTGTATCCTGTTATGTTTTCATATAATACTCGGTATTTTTTACACCTTTCAATTCACCTCGTGGTGACTATAGAATTGCTGTTTTAAGATTTACGAGGTGCTGCGTCAAATGAACAAAGCTGGATGTGCGCCAAAGTCTAAAAACCACGTATTGTTTTGTTTTCGGTATATTTACACGGTATTTTTTGCTCCTTTCAATTCACCTGTGGTGACTATAGAATTGCTGTTTTAAGATTTATGTGGGATGCTCGTCAATGATCAAGCTGAGTGCGCAAAAGTCAAAAAAAACACGTATCTGTTATGTTTTCGTTATAATACAGGTATTTTTTGCGACCCTTTCAATTCACTGTGATGGACTATAGAATTGCTGATTTAAGTTTTACATGGATGCTGCGTAATGAACAAAGCTGGAGTGGCAAAAGTCAAAAAACATGTATCTGTTATGTTTTCGTATAATACATCGGTATTTTTTTCGCACCTTTCAATTCACCTGTGGTGACTATAGGAATGGCTGTTTTAAGATTTACGTGGATGCTGCGTAAATTGAAAACAAGTGGGTGCGCAAGTACATAAAAAAAAAACACGTTTCTGTTATTGTTTTTCCTTATATTACACGGTATTTTTTGCACCTTTCAATTCACCTGTGGTAAATACTATAGAATTGCTGTTTTAAGATTTACGTGGGATGCTGCTGTCAATGAACAAAGCTGTGTGCGCAAAAAAGTCTAAAAAAACAGTATCTGTTATGTTTTCGTAGATACACGGTATTTTTTTTTTTTTGCACCTTTCAAATTTCACCTGTGGTGTATTATAGAATTGCTGTTTTTAAGATTTACGTGGATGCTGTGTCAATGACAAAGCTGAGTGCGCAAAAAGTCAAAAACACGTATCTTTTTTGTTTTCGTTTATTACACGGTATTTTTGGCACCTTTCAATTCACCTGTGGTGACTTTAGTATTGCTGTTTTAATATTTACGTGGATGCGCGTCAATGAACAAAGCTGGGTGCGCCAAAGTCATAAAAACACGTATATGTTATGTTTTCGTATGGATACACGGTATTTTTGGGCAACAAACAACCTGTGCTGACTTCAAGATTGCTGAATTGATAATTAACTGCAAGGTGGATATATCAACAAGGTGGAAATTGGTAAATTTTTAAAATGATACCCTCTCCTATCTGAAATGTATCTGATAATAGTGGAGTTTCTGCACATATACAAAGAGACCTGCAGTTCTCGAATGATTTTTTTTGTGTATCCAATATTAAGTCAGCGCCAATATCCAGGAAATATTTCAATAGCAAACTGTTAATAGTAAAGATATTGCAGTGGCAATGTTCTACACTAAGTCTTGGAGAACTTTACCCAGTGTTCTTTATAGATAGAGCTTGTATGTGTTCGCCCGTCGGGCCCTCCCCACCGTTCCCCGAGACTTCAGCGGGGTGATTGCTGCTTTAAAATTTTCTAGTAACTACATAAAATCTTCAAAATCTCTTATATCTAACTAAATTGGAAAGGATCACAGCTAATAGTAGGGTTTCTCTGTGCTAAGAATTAGACTAATTTCGTGTGCTGTTGGCCTCCGGCTGAGCGCATCCATTCCTTGGAGTCGCTGGAGAGACACTAAGGCTGATAACAGGAAACGCTGTTCTATGTATTCGAGGTCATGTGATTTTTCCAGCAATCGCAACTTACACATCCCAGTCATGTCGTCGACACATCACACCCTGCTATATTCGGTAATCTGATTTGCTGGCTGCCCAACATTTACAGGAAGCGCCGAAATTGGCGCGATCTTATTTGAATGATCGGCACAGATTTTAACCTTAATTAATCGCATTGATCTGAAAATTCGGATCACCATCTAAAAAAACCTTTGCGATTTCACCTTTGTCGATAAAAATTCGCTCACACTAGATTTGTTTTCGGTATTTTTTGCACCTTTCAATTCCCCTGTGGTGACATAATATTGCGGTTTTCAGATTTACCGGCATAAGCTGCGTCATTGAACAAAGCTTGTAGTGCGCCCCAAAGTAATAACCTGTTATCTGTTATGTTTGTCGTATAATTACCTCGGTAAAATAATTTTTTGCACCTTTCACTTTACCTGTGGTGACTATAAAATTGCTGGTTTTAAGATTTACGTGCAAGCTGCGGCAATGAACAAAGCTGTAGTGCGCCAAAGTCAAAAAACACGTATCTGTTATTGTTTTCTATATACCGGTATTTTTCTGCACCTTTCAATTCACCTGTGGTGACTATAAAATTGCTTGTTTTCAGATGTACGTGCATGCTGCGTCAATGAACAAAGCTGTGTGCGCCAAAGTAAAAAACAGGTATCTGATATGTATTCGAATAATATAATGTATTATTTTTTGCACCTTTCAATTCACCTGTGGTGACTATTAAAATGGCTGTTTTTAAGAGTTTAGTGCATGCTGCATCAATAAACAAAGCTGTGTGACGCCAAAGTAAAAAAACACTTATCCATTATGTTTTCGTAAAATACAGGGTATTTTTGCACCTTTAAATTTTAAACCTGGGGTGACTATAAAATTCCCTTTTTTAAAAGATTTACGTGAAAGCTCATAATGAACAAACCCCGGGAGTGCGCCCAAAGGGTAAAAAAAACACGTACCTTATTTTTTTCGTTAAAAAACCACGGTATTTTTTGCCCCTCTAAATTAAACCTTGTTGGGACTTTTAAAATTGTTTGTTTTCAGTTTTTCGTCCCAAGCTGCGCAATAAACAAAGTTTGTAGTGCGCCAAAGTAAAAAAACATATCTGAAATGTATTGGGAAAAAAAAAGGGTTTTTTTTTTGGCACCATCAATTCCCCAGTGGTAATACACAATTGCGGGATTCAAATTTAACTGAAAGGGTGGCCTTTTAAACCAAAATCGGGACTGGGAAAAATGAAAAAAAATTGTATCTGTAATGTTTTCGGAAAATTTACAAGGTTTTTTTGGCACCTTAAATTCACCTGGGGGTGACTAAAAAATTGCAGTATTCACATTTAAGTGAAAGGGGTGCCTCAATGAACAAAGCTGAAAGTGCCCCAAAAGTAAAAAAAAACGTATCTGAAATTTTTTTTGGTTTTATCAAGGGTATTTTTGGGCCCACCTTTTCAACCTGTCTGACTTGCGGGATTCTAATGTCTACACTAAGTCTTGGTGAATTTTAAATCCCAATATTCTTTAAGAGTTTGTCTATTCGTAAAAATTAAAAGTTTTTTTTGGGCATCTTTAAAATAAATTTGTGGTAAAAAAAAAAATTTGTTTGGTTTAAAATTTTTTAAGTGCAAGGGGGAAATATATCAACAAAAGGGGAAAATGGGAAAAAATTTAAAAAATGAACACCTATCTAAAATGTTTTACTGATAAAAAAAGTGGATTTTTTGCACCTAACAAAGGGGCCCCTGCATTTTTACTAGAAAAGATTGAAATTCAAATAAGTCAGGCTCCCCAATCCCCGGGAAAAATATTTAAATAAAAACTTTTAAATAATAAAGCTATTGCAAGGTCAAACATTTAAGTTTTTGGGTGAACTTTACAGTTTTCTTTATAGAGCTTGTCTGTTTTCCCCCCGGGGGGGCCCCCCCCTCCGCTCCCCCCCGCGATTTAAAAAGGGGTAATGCTCCTTTAAAATTCTCAAAACCTAACTATAAAAGAATCTTAAAAATCCTAACCCCCCCCCCCCCCTTAACTAAATTGTAAGGATCCCCAGCTAATAGAAAAGGGGTTTTTCTCTGTGAAAAAATTTATAAAAATTTTTCGCTGAGCTTTTTGGGGACACAAGAAGGGGGCACGTCCCTTCTGCTCTGAGACGTGAGAGACACTGAGGCTGAACGGGAAAAATTTTTGTTCATTTTAAAACGAGGTCTTGTTTTTTTTTCCCCACCCCAACCAAACCTTACTATCCCAGTCATGACTTTGCACACACATCTCCCCCCTGCTCTATTTGTAATCTGTTTGTTTGGCCGCCAAAATTACGGGAAGCGCCAAAAAATGGGCGATTTTAAAATAGATGATGCACAGATTTTAACCTAAATTATCGCGATCTAAAAAATTCGTTTCACCAAAAAAAACTGTCCTTTTTAAAACCTTTGTCGATAAAAATCGCTCAACACTACTCACACTTTAAAATAAAAAAAAAAAAATTGAGGGAAAAACTTAAAAACACCAAATCGGATGTCAATGAAAACTTCACCCACAACTCTGTATACGGAAAAATAAAAAAAGTTATGGTTATAAAAAAGGGCATTCGGGATAAAAAAAAAAAAAAAACTTTTTAAAGGGTATCATTTAAATTTTGGTTTCCCCCCACAAGTAAAATTTAACTTGTCATTTTACGCTTGGTGACCCACGGGTTAAAAATAAAAATAAAATACACTATTGGGGAAGGGGCAGTAATTTCTTCCTCCCCTTTCAAAAAAAATAAATTTTAAAAAAACTCACCAAAAAGTTTTTGCCCCCCCAAAAAATTTGATACTAATAAAATTTTTAACTCCCAAAAAAAAAAAAAAAACCCTTTAAATTATCTCACAGAAAAAAAAAAAAGTAGGTTTCGGACTGTGGCGATGTATTTCTTTTTTGAACAAAAGTGTTTTTATTGAGTAAAATCAGTAAAACAGAAAAAAACTGAAAAAATATACAAAAATATATAAAAAAAAATCAAAACAATGTTGGAAAATGGAAAAAAAAAAACTGCTGTTGTTTTTTGGTAATCAAGATGACTATCTTGCCCATATTGCTTTACTTATTTGAAGCACTATCGATTAGATTCTCTTTAAAAGGTTTTAGTTTTTTTGGAAATAATTTTTTCTCAGTTTTCATCTGGCTTACAAGAACATAAAAATTTAAAAAATGTGTGCTGACCGAAAGGGAAAAAATGAATGGTGGCCTTTCTGAAACGGGAAATATTAGAAATTTTAAATTTGGCCCCCCAATTACAAAGGATTTTCCCGGGGTCCTCCTTTTTCCCCATTCTAAAGGGGTGAGTTTGAAAAGAAAATGGTTGGCCCCAACCCAAACCCAAAAATTCCTTTGGATCTACTACTCAACCCAATAAAAGGGGTTCCTTACTAGAACCTATGGTCTGAAAATTTAAGGCCCGGGAATCCCTTTTTAAAAAACGGTTTAAGATGTGCTTTCCATCCTTGACTATGACTTCCTTCTTGTTCAATCCACTTCTGCCTGAGGGCATGGGCTCTCCCTCTAGTCGTGGTTTGAGAGCAAACTATTTTAATTTTCAGATAATGTATACCACAAGATGTTGAAGATACTCCTTTTCTCCTCTCTGCAGTCTGACTTCAAAGTGTATAAAAAGTGTTACTACTCACAGATAACACATTTCTTCCAGAGTATCCTGATATCCACTAAAGTTTCCTCACCCACTAGATTTGAAAAGCTCCGTAGACTTACCTCATTGACTAAGGGTTTGATATCTGATGTCTACTAAATATTGTTAAATCCTTCACCTGAAGAGCCCAAAAGGGCCCTTCAGATAGGGAAAATGGGGGGGGGGTTACCAAAATAAAACCTATCACCCCAGAAACTTGGAAGCTTATGTAAAGAAAATGTATTAAAAATATTAATGTTATGGTACCACACCCCTTCCTTCATACAAAAACTAAACCCAGCTATTTCAGATACCTGTTGGAGGTGTGGCGCGCTGAGGGGAAATGTTTACCACATATTCTGGGGAAAGTCCCTTAAAACAGCCAAATTTTTTTTTTTGGGGGGGAAGGGGTTGGGGGGCAGATATTGAAACCTCTGTGTCTTTTGTTTAACATTCTACCCACACCGATTCTAAACATTTTTACTGCTGCTAGATGCCTTATTTCTTCTTTTGGAAAAGGACGCAAACAAACCGGGCATACCGGGTTTTTTTTAAATTTTTAAGGTTGTTAGGAACATGGAATTCCTCACGGAATCTATTAACAATAGGTTGGGGTTATTTTTTAAATTTTGTGGTCCCCCTGGGGACACGTTTTTTCTATTCCGAAGGATTTTTGGGTTTTGCTCCTTTAAAGGAATTTTTATGTTACAAAGGGGGTTTATTTAAAAACTTTTTCCCATTGCCTTATGTTTCCCCTTTTTTGTCCCTTTTCAGGGGCCCAAACCCCCCCCTTATGATTCAGATATTTGTTCCTTTACCCTCAATTTTGTAATTTGAGTGCTGACATCTTCTGTACAAATGACTGACCAAGTTTAACAAAGTTATTGGAATATATATCATTTCTTTTCTATAATATTACAAATTTTGGGTTTTAAAAATTCAATAAAAATACTGTTAAATAAAAAAAAAATTACAAACTGATATTAAAAAACACAATTGCCATGTGAGTACAGCAAGTATTATATGTCTAATAAGCCAAAAGCTAGGATAGGAAAATAGCCCTAAAAATTTCCCTTAAAAAAGGGTTTTAACCCAAAACCTTGTGAAAACTATTAACTACATTTTTAATGGGTAAAAAAAACTTTTCATTTTATGATGTTTCCCCTTTTGAAAAATTTTTTAACATAGCTTGGCGGCCGAAAGGGGGGGTTTAAAAAAATGTACTTTCCCCAATTTTTTCCCAAAACCCTTTGGCTTAAAAAGTTTTTTTTCTTCATGACAATGTTATGAGAATAGAGTGGGAGGAAATATGTGTTAGTGTTTAATTAACTTTAGAAAATTGAAGCTAGTTCTCAATGCTCTATCCTCAGATCGGTTGTCTTTTACTTGTGATACACCACAGGGGTCAATATTGGCTCCTGTTCTCTAAAATATATTTAGTATTATACTTGTACATGGATTAAACAGTAAATTATTATTTTTTGCTGGTTTATATTAAACTGTGTAAAGTTAGAGAACAAGACAAGACAGCATTCTTTTTACAAGTAGATCTGGTTAAATTTTGGGGACTTGAGGAAGTTTTGGGTTTTCCCTTAGGAAAAATAAGTTGGGGGGAAAATGAATGGTAAATGAGGTAAAAAATTGGGCAAAAATTTGGGTTTAAAAAAAAAAAAAAAGTCACAATCAAAAAGGAAAATGATATACCTAGATATCTAAGAACACACTAGATAAAAAACTTGGGTTAAAAAATTAAAAATTTTAAATGGAATAAAAAGGGCTAATACAAAGAAAAGTAATTTTTTTAAAAATTTAAAGTTTTTTTCATTTAGAAAAAAGATTTGAGGGTTGACCTAATAACTATGAATAAATAAATTTAAACGGGTTTAAAAAAAGATCTTGTTCTCTAAATTTTTTATACCCAGGGGTTGTCTTGTACAAGGGGGCCTCCCAAAGTCTAAAAGGGAAAAAAAGGGGCCTTTCACCCCAAAATTCTTTACTGTTTAAAAGCAATTTAAAACCCGTGGAACTCTCTGCCAGAGGAAGCTGTCATGGAGAAGTCAATAAAAATGTTTCAAATGGACCTGCATGCCGTTCATGGGTAGCATAAAAATTCAATTTATGACCACTCGACTCCTGAACATTGGTTCTAGAGCTGGGTATTTATTTTCTTATATTTTATACTTGGAGCTGGGGAGGTATTTAAAAAAAAAAAATACTAAAATTGGCTTTTGGGGTTTATTTTACTTACTCTGGATCAACATTGCAGGATAATAAGCTAAACTGGATTGAGTTGCTGCGTGTCTTTTTCAGTCTCAACTAGTGACTAGTCATCAAAATTCATTAAAAATAAACCTTTGCTCTGCAACTAAACAACAGAGAAATATAATTGGAGCTGAGTCAACAAAAAGGGAAAAGGGTATTAATTTCTGTGAAAAACACTACTTAAAAAAAAAAAATTGGGCTCCCAGGTAATTTGATCAGTATTTTGATATTATGGGTTCCCACTCTGGTTTAAAAAGGGAAATTTTTGAAGGTGTAAAGAATTCTGACATTAATGTCTGAGGCATTATTTTTTTTTATACATAGGATTATGATTATAGTGGGGAAAAATTTTAAAAAAATTTTTTTTTTAAACCCCACTATAAAATCTTGGATAAAGAAATTGGGAAAAAAAAACTTTTAAAGGTAACTGTTGGGTCAGACTATTTGGATTTGGAACATGTAGACCAGACAAACTTGATTTGATCAACTACAGGACACACTTTCTTTCTGGGAAAAAGTTCCCAGTTACAAGGGACAGGGAAATTGTGGAGGAAATTAATTTCCCCTATTCACTCTTGACATGGTTCAAGGCTTTGACTGCATTAGTTAGACTATTTATGTGTGGTTTTCTTAAAATTTATTTTTAGAGGTTGGGGTTTAAAAAAAGGGGTTTTTCTAATTTCTTTGATACCTTTTCCACACGTTAAAATCCAAAAAAAAACTATTTCCAAATATATTCTGTTTTGGGTTTCTCTTCCTCCGGGGGAAAAGGGCCCGATTTTTTTCTTCTGCTTGTTTTACTAGTTATTGACCACCTCTCTATGCTCTTTCAGGCTGCAACATTGGTTGGGATGATAACTCACTCCCTGCTCTGATCCTCTTGAAATATAGAAGTTGGTTTACATTACTTACTGAAAAGCTTTAACCATTCAGGGGCCCGGGGAGCCTTGTTTCACACAGTTTTTCAACCTTCGCAATTATGTAACGTTAAAAGGATCAGCTTTGGAGGGAACAGAGGGTGATATGCCGCTGCTGTAGCACCACCCACAGCCTGAAAAAGAAGCGCGAGTTTAAAGCTGGCCATGGCTCTGTTAAACAGCATGGTAAGACAACCCACTTAAACTGTTGCCGTAAGAAAGTTCCTGAGCCATTGCAAATATTAATGTGAGAGCATCCCCCATACTTCAATTAATAAGATGTATGCCCGAGGGGTGTTTTTTTCCTTTTTTCCCGTTGGGGTTTTGGTGTTAGTGTGGAAGAGACATATGGTTTTTTTTTGGGGAAAAACCCGTCCCAAAGGTTATTCTGTGTGCAGAAGATATCATATTGTATGTGAAGGAGCAAATTCAGTCCTGAAGTCTATGTAATAAAATTACATATATGGTAGATTTTCCAGAAAGAAATTGGAGTACATGTTACGGTGTACATTAGCATGCGTTTAAAAAGAACATAGAAAGTATTGTACTTGCATTTGTGATGAAGATTTAGGGGGACATGTATGAAAACTGTCTAGGTCTAAGACCTTCTGTCATATTCAAAAAGGGGTCAAAAAGTGATCCAGGAAACTATGGGGCCATAATTTAAACCCTCTTTTGTAGGTAAAATGTTTGAAGGTTTTCTCAGAGATCTACCCTGGGTACTCACTGAAAAATAATGTAAAACCCCTTTCCCGCTGGGTTATGAAGGGCGCCCTGTCAGACTAATCTCTCACCTAGGGAAGTCATGCTAGCTGGATGGGGGTGGGGCACGAGTCATATATCAGATTTTTCAAAAGCATTTGTAGGTGCCACTAAAAGGTTGGTAAAAAAAAGAGAATGCTTGACTGGGAAAATGTGTCAAGTGGGTAGGCAACGGCTCACTGATAGAAAACAAAGGTTGTAATTAACGGTACAATCAACGGGTCCTTTTACTAGTGGGGTACCACAAGGGTCATAGGGCCCTATCCTTTTTAACATTTTCATTAATGATCTTACCAGGGAATAACATAAATACGTCTTTGCGGGAAACTAGCTCTTAAAAAAAACCACAAAAGGGATTTTTGTTATTCGGGATCTGGAAAGGGGGGCGGGCGGGAATGGCAGATGAGGTTTTTAAACACTGATAAATGAAAGGGTTTATGCCATAGGAAAAAACCATTACTGTTACATTTTAAAAGGGAAAAAAAACACGGGGAAAAAGTGACATGGAGAAGGCTTGGGGAAACCGGGGGCAGTAAACTAATTGTAGCAGCCCGTGTCAGGCAGCACAGCCCAAAACAAATGGATCTTGGGGGGATTAAAAGGGGGAAGATGCCATTAGAGAAATTTTTCTCCCTTATACAAACACTGGTTAACCACAATGGAATATTGTTACATTTTGGGCACCCGTGCACAGGGGAAAAAATTGTAAGCTTAACAGGACAAAGGCGGGAAAAAAAAAAATAAAAGGACTGGGTGGACTACAGTACACAGAAAATTTGGGAAGATTAGGTTATTTTTTTTACAAAAAAAAGCTTCGGGGGGGACATAAAAAAATATGTTTAAAACATCAAAGGGCAATATAGAGTTTTCTCCCAAGATTTATTTATACACAGGGGGTTATCTGAACAAGGGGGCATCCTTTTTTCTTTGGGGAAAGAAAGTTTTACATAAACTAGAAGGGTTCTTTACTGTAAAGCAGTGAGATATGAATTTTGCCAGAGGGACTTTCAGGTGATTCAATAACCCAGTTCAAAAAAGGGTTTGGATGCATTTTTTGGGGGGTAAAAATAACAATTAAGTGACTGTTTTAGGAAGGGGGCTTGATCCGGGATTTTTCTAATTGCCAGATTGGATCAGGAAAGGGAAATTTTTCCCTAAAATGAGGCAATTGGGGTTCTCCTTTATTTTGGGGGTTTTTGCCTTCCCCTGGATCTCACCTTAGCAAACAGGCTGAACTAATGGACGACTTTCTTTTTTTAGCCTTACAAACTATGAAACTATAAAAAGGGTAGGGGTGCTCAGGGCAGGGGTCAAAAACTGCGGCGCTGAGCACATCCCACCCGATTTCACTTTTCTGCTACCCTCTGTGAGTGACAGGGCCCCCCACTCCTGACAGGGGCGAGTTGCACCCCCAAGGGGGGACCCGGGGGCCGCTCAATAGCTGCGGGCGTATCCGGGAAACCCTTTAAAATCCCTGGGTGGGTGGGGCCCCTTTTATTCCTGGGTCCTTGTTTTTTTTTTTTGTTTTGTTATCCTTTACCCACCTGGCCTGTTCTCCCCCCGGTTTTTCTCCTGATTTGTCCTCGCTCCCGTTCGGTTTGACCTCGGCTTTGTTTACCTTATCCCTCTGGTTCTGATTTGTGGCTTTGCTTCCTATTTGATATTGACCCCGACGGTCTGACTTATTCTACTTCCTCATTCCCAAGCACTTTTAGCAGAGCGGGACTTCCGCCCAGTTGCCGTCGCCGCCTAGGCATCACGTCCAAGTAGCAGACAGTGGCTGGTTCCAGTGAGGCGCTACTTCTGCACCTCCCTTGACGTAACCACCCCTTCTTTGTTTCCTATAGCAACCAATCAAGTTCCCATGGCAACCAACAATTCTTAGACCTAGACAGTTTTCATACATGTGGCCCTTAATATCTAAGAATAATGATTTTCGAGTCAAGTAGATTTGACCCAGTTATTAAAAAAGACAAATCAAAAATGTAAGATATCCAAGAAGAGTACATCTCATGCATGCAAAGCATCTTATTTAATAAAAATGGTTGTGCTTTCACAATTGTTTTATTTCCTGCAAAATACTTCCAGATGGATCTCAGACAAGTGCTTTAAGGTATTGCATTCAATCTCAACAGCAGACACAAGTTAATATTGATAGGGTTTTTCTTTACCCCTTCCCAACACAGGACTCACCAGTACATCCTAGTGGGAAGTACATTGCTGCAAAAGGACATATGAGTACATCTTGCAGATTGTACGGGCTCACAAGGGAGCCCCAGACGATCGCGACATGGGACCAGCGATATATTACCACTGGCCTCAAGCCATATCACCCGCAGCCGGAGTGACCTCCAGCCGTGGGTGATTAACTCTATAGCTTGTCCTATCAACTCATGATCTCCACAGCTAAGGAAGGCACAACAAAAGGAGTGAGCGCCTTCTCGCCTGTATCGTGCTCGTAAATGGCTCTGTATAACGGGAAAAATGAAATGTGTATGGCTACTTAGAATATAGCGAATGCACTAAATATTGTTTTTACACAAACAAACACTTTTTTTTTTTTTAAAGTCTCAACAATAAAAAAAAAACTATGGCGCGTATCGGCCATAATAGTGTCTTGACCCAGGGCAGTAATAACTAATGTATACAGTGCAGTACAACCCTGTTAAAAATAAAATTAAAAAAACAGCCTACTAGAATTTGCAGTATCTTCTTCACCCTGCCTTCCAAAGAATGAATTTAAAATCGATCCAAATGCCAATCACATCTCGGAACAACAGAAACTTTACGCAAAAAAAGTTATGACTACACAAACTATAATCGATGCAACAACCGTATGGTCCTATTGAAATAAAAAGATTATTTATGTGTAACAAGCGGTAAAACATAAAAAAAATACAAATTGGGTATAGGTGTAATCGCATCGGACTGCTGAGTAAAACTAACATCTCATTTATACTGCATGGTCACCACTGTTAAAAATAAAAAAACCACTCCAGTATTGCATGATCATTTAGTTTGAAAACGACTCACAAAAACCTTAGCACACTATACGAAAAGTGATAAAAGCATCATATGCATCCCGTAATGGTACCAATAAAAAACCTCAACTCATCCCACAAACAACAAGTTTACAATTAGCTCCATATAAAGAAAAATAAAAAAGTTATGGCTATCAGACTATGATGATATAAACACGCATTTTTTTTATAAAGGCATTGGCCCAATGCTAAAAGATGAGATCCATGAGAGGTGTTGACAACAAAATGGGGCGACTTCTGGAAGTTTTCACCTGTTTTGGTACTTTGGAGACTTTGCAAATGAGACATGGTACCCACCAAATTCTGTGTTCCAAGAGCCAAATAGCATTCCCTCCCTTGTTTGCCCTACACTGCACCCAAATAGCAGTTTACTTCCACATATAGGGTATTGCTGAATTTGGAAGAAATTGTTTAACAAAATATGGGGTGCTTTTTTCCAGGATTTTTTTGTAAAAATGAAACATTTTCAGTTAAAATTGCAGATTGCTTAAAAAAAAAAAAATCATTTTCACAGCCTAACACTAAAAAAAATTGTGAAAAACCTATGGAGCCAATGTATTCCCTACACCCCTGAATATATGCCTTAAGGAATTTAGTTTCCAAAATGGGGTCTTTTAAGGGGTGTTTATTAAGTTTTAGCACCTTAGGGTGTCTGCAAACCTGTAATGGCGCCTAAATAAGATTGTATTGAAAATGAAACCACAAAGTCCGGTAGGTGCTCCTCCTACTCTGAGGCATGTGCTTGAGCTAAATAGCTCACTAGGCCACATAGGAGATATCTCTGAAAACCACAGAATCTGGGGAATCAATATTGAGTTGCATTTCCCTGGTCACATCTACCGTGTTCCTGTGAATAATGGATACATTTTTTTAAATTTTACCTTCAATGTGCTTTAATTTCTGTGAAATACCTAAAGGGTTAACGAACTTCCTAAACACTGTTTTAAGTACAATAAAGGGTGTAGTCATGTATGGGGGTATCTAACATACAGGCTCCTCAAAGCCACATCAGCACTAGACTGGTTGCTAAAAAAATGTGTATGGCAAAGTCTTAAAAATGTGAAAAATCACTACAAAATTTCTAAGTCCCCTAATGTCATAAAAAAATATAAAATACATTTAAAAATTGACGTCAACCTACAGTGGGCAAATAAGCAAGGATTGTTTGGACCAAAATTTCTTACTAACATTAGTCACAAAGTTACAAATGTCAGATTTAAAAAAAATTGGGCTCTGTCAAAACTGACTGCAGTAGTAAGAGGTTAATAGAATGTACTGTATATGTAAAAAAAATAAAAGAAATGTAAGAAGAAGCAGATAACATGTTTATGACACTGGGAGCACAGCTATATAAAAGGCCACAAACAACAGACATGAGTGCTATGATGTAGACCAGGGGTATCAAACTGAAATATACAGTGGGCCAAAATTAGAAACTTGGATAAAGTCACAGGCCGATCTTGATATTCATTGAAAAATATCTGTTATTTCTGCCCTATTACGTTATGTCCTGGTACACATGTGAGAGGTGTAGGAAACCTTATGCTAGTTATCCCTATTTGGGAAAGTAGTGTGAATGCCAGGTTATACAGTAGTGAGAGGAATGTTAGAGTAAGAAGGCCATAGATAAACATTAATAAGTGTTCACAGCTTTAGTCTGCCCAGATACAGCTGTGTCAGATTCCAGCCAATAGGAAGCTGAATCTCTGAGAAGCAGAAGGGAGGGGGGGAGTTAGCTTCAAGTTGCTGTGGTTTTTAAGTTATATAGTGAGACATGTAGTTAGTCAGGAGTTTGCCAGAATTTGCCATAGGAGAAGTAAGCAGGAGCAGGATCCTCATCCCGGCTGGGGATGAGAGTAGGCAGATTCGCGTGGAAAGTCAAGGAGAAGGCTATGAAGCCTTAGAGAACTTGTACATAGTTGGAGTGTTGTAAGCAAGCAAGCCAGGAGGGAGCCGGGGGCTGAAATTTGCCTTCCGGCCAAACCGTATCGGAGAAGGGGCCAGGAGGTTCCACAAAGGCAGCGGACAGGAGCAACAGCCACCTGGACTGAGTGGAAGAGCCACTGGAGGAAAGTCAGTTTAGAGCAGTGAGGCGGCATATAGGAGAGCCCCCTCGGGTACTGCTGGGCGTGTGAATGCTGCAGGAGCTGCATGATTCTCGGTGTGAGCGACAAGGTTGTTCTGCAATTGCCGTTGCTGGAGGAAGAAAAGAAGTAAAGCCTCAGTTCTCCTGGTCAGCAGTTGTCGTGTCTGTTTATTTGTACGCCGGTACACCACAGTGAGTCCCAAATCATCTCTCCCCACAATACAAAGAACCTGAGTGGGTTGCTTATCCTCCCCACCTCTTACACACTCTTAGGGCCAGAGAAACAGTCCAGTACCTACTTTATTTGTACTGACCGCAGCCAGTTTACTTACTTTGTCCTATTGTTGTTACAATGCTTTTCATCTACTGCATGGTGCAACATCTCCATTTGGAGTACCCTGCTGCCTGCAGAGATGCTGGGGCTCAGAAGTAGATGGGAGGATAAACTGTTGAGACTCTGGATCCTCTTATCAGTCATCCCACTGTGCCTTTTCAGTCTACGTTGTTCCCCCTGCCAAATAGTTCCTTCTCTTCTCTATAGAGGGGTGAGAAACTGAGTGAGAGCAGTATAATGACAGTTTCTGGTTTCATTCCTCTTCACCTCTGTACACTGCCTGGCCGCTACTCATGGGCCTAATAATTCACTGTGGGCCATCACATGTCTCCAGTCTGTTCTGTCTCCCTGCGCAATCAATAAGCAGTAAAGTCTCACGCCATCTCAACAATTGGCAATTTCTTCCCAGTATCACAGTATCAACTTAATAATTGTGTTCTGTGAAAACTCACAATAACCCATTATTAAGTGAACCACTGGTTTATGTTGTCGGCCACCACCGGTATATTACCAATGGTGGATAGCATACTACATTGTACACCTCACACAATGAAACGGAAATAGATCTGCAGACCACTGCACATCAGGGGACACAAATTTATACATATAACAGCGCTACAGAGGAGTAACCCGCACATATCAATATATTTTAACACTGGAACCACAGGCTCATCACCATTACATAACTAGTGACAGGTAAGGGAAGAGAATCATTATGCTTGAAAAAAACACACCAATTCTTGCGCCACTTTAGTTACTGTGTCAGTCCTTATGCCGATGTGCCCATTGCATACCTCCACCATATGTAAGCATTCACATGTGTTCAGACGCCAAACTTGGCCCCGGCCCGGGGACACTTGCACGTGGGGGGCGCTTTGGTAAACGAAGAGCAGGTCAAACAGGTTTCTCATTAAATCGGGTCTCCGCCAGCTTTATTCTTAAATACATGAAAACATATACACACCCAAAAAATAAATACTGGCCGCCCAGCCACTACTAAACGTACAAGAGTCCCCTCTCTAGCATGGTCTGGGTCACTCCCGGGCCCCCCACAAACTGTACTCACAATGTACAGGATACCCCTTGGGGTCTGGTTCTCTCAACTGGGGGGAAAGCACCCGGGAACTCCCCTAGGAAAGGCCGGGGACACTTCCTCCACGACTGGACCATGTTTCCCCCCCCTTTGGTACACTAAAGACCAGATATTTACAGCCTGGGAGTTGGACAAGCAGCGAGCAACTCTTTTAAATTTCCCCCTTAGTAATTAAATCCTGTTCCCTTTTCCAAACTGGGGCCTTTCCCTACTGACAGCCAGAACGGAAAACCCAAACCCTTTGGGAAACTCGTGCTGCAGAACATTAGTGGGGAGAAATGCGATCTTCAAAAGGGCCACGCCACATAAGCCCCCAAACCTTTGAAAAAGGCCGTACCCTTTTTCCACCTTGCACAAAACCTTCCTCCGGGGTCAAAGCCTATTGGGGGTATCCACCCCTGCAAGACATCGCAGCTGTTTAATTTGGGGGACACATATTTTCCACAGAAAGGACGGGGTTTTTGGGATCCCCCAAACCCCCTACTTACCTTTTTTTCCCCCTACCTGTGACTTGTTGATCCCAGTTAAACCTATGTTGAAACCCTTTTTGCTAAGGAAAACACCTCCCAAACCCAGGATTAGCAAACCTCTTGTTCCTGACCCTGGCTTCTATCACTACTGGTTCTCTCTAAACTTCACTTTTTGCCCGGGTAACCTCTCTTCAATTCCTCAGATGCTAAAACCGGGGACCATACCCCGATCTCCCGCGGGTTTCCCAGCACTCACTAGGATATTGGGAAAACCGCCAGTCACAATCCTTTCCTTTTCCAACCCAATAAGCTGGAGCTTTTTTTTTGCACTAACAAACAAACAGCGACTACCCTAGGAGTATCTCTCCCATCCCCACGGTACCCTTTTTTCCTACCATCTTCTGACTTTCCCTACTAAAGCCCAGTCAGGCACCCCCCATAATCTGGAATTTCCCAACATTTTCCTCATGATATCTTCATGTCTTGAGTTCTAGTCTGCGGACAACCTGGGCCTAGACTTCCCCACTACAAACCCTTGGACCTCCCCTACCATACTGGGGACTGCCACCAATCCCATGTATTTGACTATTTTCCCCTATCTCAGCGGGTGAAATTTCCTCTGACCTGGCCCTATTGTACCCCCCTGTAACATTAGAGATCCCGTGTTTGCATCTCAAAACCCGAGGTGCAGCCCTGTCCCAAAACAATCTTCATTATGCTGGTTTTAAGCCCCCCGGGCTGGGAGAAACAGAAGCCTTTCCTAGGCCCCCTGTTCACACTTTTTTGTACTGACATCTCACAGCAGTGTCCGGATTTTCTCCTTTGCTGGATATACATTGCTCCCTCCCATGGGAAAAACCTGGTTCCCTTACACTTAATAAATCTTCACTGGATTATTCGGCATTAAAAACTATCTTTCCTTTCCCCCCGTTTTTCCCCTTTTACCTACAGTCTTGAGCACATACTTTCCCCTTCTGGCACACTCCCAATGGTGAGATTTTTTCCCAATACCCCCTGCACCTTTTCCAAGGAGAACTCTTTCCCCTTTCCCACCCCACCCCTTGCTGCTATAAGGTACGGTACCTTAGAGTAATCGGGGCCCTTGTACATGGTTCACACCCTTCTCCATCTTGGAGTTGCTATTCATGGCCCCTTGGGATACGTTTTTATCAACTGGCCCCCAATTATTCCACACCCACTAGCAGGGGAACCAATTCCAGCATTTCCCTGTCCTGAACCAAACCTTTCGGGTGTAGCCTTCACACATTAACCCCCTTCTGCTGTTCAACGGGCACTACCCCGATGGCACTGAGATCTGTCTGGGAACAAACCCCATTATGCACTACTTGTGCTTTGTCCACCAATACAGGTGTATCTCAACTGCCTTTACACTCCGTTACACAGTGCGTTTTGGCAGGAGTAGACCATTGATACTGGGAAACCCCGGAGCTTTTACGATAACTGGGGGCATTCATTCCAGACTTACCCCACCGGAAGAGCAAAAGGGTACCCCGTTGTACTGGCAACCCCTTAACCCCCCTGGGAAATTGTGTTTAAACCCTTTCTACTTGTTATATCTCTCCCCAGGAACCCATCCACTGCCACTCCTACGCTTTTAACCCCCAAAATCTAGGGCATACTTTTACTATTTGCTCCATGCTGAGCTATCCTTCCTAAAGGCTATTTCACTCTTTACACTAACTTTATTTTTGTCCGGGGCCCCCTTTCTCTGGGCACTTCTCTTTTTAGCTCTTTTAACTGACTTAATGCTCATGTGCGGGGGTGTTCCCCTTTAAATCCCCCGCCGGGGCAGCAGACCCCGATGCTACTGGCACCCCCCCTGTTCAAAAGAGCTTTTTCCAAAAAAAATAAATTTTCAATAACAAACTCGCTGTAATACATTAGTCCATCAGACTTTACCCCTTCCCACCCCAACAGTCCTGCAACTGCTTCCCCGGATCTCTGGCCTGGGGCAACTTCTGGGCCCCATCCACCCCGGGGCAATCCTCACACTTCATGTGTACTTTAACAGTGCACTTGAAGTGTCATTTGTAACAGGAACAGTCTTACCCCCTTCCAGTCGGGTCTCATGCTTTGGACAATGTCCGAACCTTCTGGACAATCTTGGTGACAGTCCTCATCAGACAGGGTGGGATTCCACCCAACCCAAAAATCCTGGACTGGGCTGTGACTCCTTGGCTCCTGGTGAGAAAAAAAAGTCAACAAACCTCCTTGCTGGTTTACACCTCCACGGACTTTCCCCTGCTGGACGGGGGCAGCGGTTCCCTGTGGATGAAGTTGGTTGCCCCTTGGGAAAACGCAGATGCTGCACTTAGGGACTCCATTTTATCTGGGCGTACTTTATCACACCTGTTTGGCATTTAGACGCTAATAGTGGACAAGTTCTTTAGGGATTTTAACCCGGGGCAATTCTGGCTTTTTCCCTTTTAGGAGTGGTAAACATCTCCCCGAGGATTTTCCCCCGGACAGGCGCCCCCCCCTGGCCCACCTCTGGCCCCCCACAACTACCAAAAAGGGAAAGTCTCCCCCAATTTATTTTTCCACCGCAGCTCTCATATATCTCAAGCACATGTTTGGGCACCCCCAAGATCTGTGGGCCCTCAAAAAACAT
The DNA here is from genome assembly GCA_025379985.1 of Phyllomedusa bahiana. Lineage (NCBI taxonomy): Eukaryota > Metazoa > Chordata > Amphibia > Anura > Hylidae > Phyllomedusa > Phyllomedusa bahiana. The sequence continues at coordinate 5,697 of JAODAL010026760.1, read as the reverse complement.
AAAAACCACAGTCTTACCAATCCGGGTGGGTCCTCATAAAGGGTTTTATTTTTTGGTGACTCGGGGAGACGGTTGCCAACATCCAGATCCCTCAAATGGGATCCCACCCATGCAATTTCAGGGGTCCTTACTAGCAGTTTTTCATCCCCAAAACCCAACCCCCTTTCTGCGGAAGAGAGGGGTTGCTCCTGGAAAACAACAGAATCGGGCCCTCTTTTTTTTTGCCTTTGCCCTGCCTGGTTTTTTTCCTTGGAAGGACAGCCTGCCTTTTTTTTTTGGCCCCCCACATTTCTTCACAGCCCAGTCCAGTCCCCTTCCCCCAGGGTTTTGGTTTTTAAGGTAGGGGGGTAAAGCTTGCCAGGGGGTCCTGGGGTGCTCCCTACATGTGCCTGCCCTCCCCACCAGGACTTTGGTTTTTTCCCTTTTGGGACCCATGCTTCCCCAGCTCGTGGCGTTGTTTGGGCCCCAAAACACCGGGGCCCGGCCCTTTGGGGTAAGTTTTGCTCGGGGGCCCGGGGATTTTCAACAGCTTTTTCACCCCCCATTGTGAACTGCAGCAGATTTTTACAGAGAAAAAACTTAGCCACCGCCCCTTGATATTTTTTCCCCCCTAAAGGGTAAAACAATTTTGGCCCTTTTTCAGGGGAGCCCATGAATCTAAATGCCTCTATGCGGCTTTTGGGAAATGCCGCTGTTCAGGGGGCCGGTTACATACAACACAGGGCCTTTTGGCCACGGAAAAAAGCGTCCCTCCCCCCCGGTATATACGATCGTATTGAATGGGAGGAAAAAACGTAAACATAGTTCTCAGAAGCTTTGGGTTACCATAATTTGGGGCACATGTTTGGGGGTAAATTTTTCAAATACACCGCAAAATGACCCTGCAGTTACCCGGTTGAACATACTGCCAGCCTGGTGCAGCCTAAAAACTAGGAACCTGACAAATGACAGGGAAAAAAAAATTTTTATTCAAATATAATTCATCTAGGTGTATTTACATGTGTAAGGGACAAACAGGGGGATTATGTTTTGTACGTGAATGAGGGGATATTGTGTATTTGTGTACAACATACATACACATTTGCAACAACATATACCACCGTAAACACAACCAAACCCCCATTTTACCCCTACACACACATGTAATAGACAAACAAACATGTATGGGGTCCCCCCATGAAAAAAAACACGACTGTTTAGACCCCTCAAAAAAACACAAAAAAATTATAACCATACCTTTTTAAAATGCCAGAAAATTTTTACTTTTGTCCATTTCATTTGTTTCACTAAATTTTACTAAACTCCCGTCTTTTCCGGTGGGCCCCCTGGGTTTTTAAACCAAAGGCGGTAGGGCCCCCTTGGTTACCGGGTTGTGCCCCCGGGAACCGGGAACCCCCCGGTAAAAAAGGGGCCCCCATCGGGGAGGAAAAGTTGGAGGTGGGTCCCCTTTTCCCGGTGCCCCCTTTTTAGCTGTGTGCCCCCTTGGGCCATGTTTCCCCATTGTACGCCCATGTCCCCTTTTTAACATCCCCCTCTTTTCCTGGGGCCAATTTTGGAAGTGCCCCCTTGTTAGGGGGCCGGGCCCTTTTTCCAAAATATTTCCCCGGCCCCGAAAGGCCCCCGGGGGTGACCCCTTTTTCCCATTCCCCCCCCAGGTATGTACGCGTATTGAAGGGAGGAACCCGAAATTTTAACCCCCCCCCTAAAAAAAAACTTTTAAATTAAAACCATATTAAATTTGGGGGCCTTTTTTTGGGCCCGGATTTCTTCCACCGCAAAAGGGGAACCCCCCCTTTCCCCCCCTTAAACCCCTACTTTCCCCCGGGCGCCGCCTTTAAAACTGGGACACCCGGCCCAAATACGGGGAAAAAAAATTTTCCCCCCTTTTTCCATATAGGGGGGGTTTTACCCGGGTGGGCCCAGGGCAGGTTAAGAGGTCCCCCAAGGGGAAGGGGTGGATAGCGTATTTGGGGGTAAAATAATCCTTTGAAACCAAACCCCCTTCCCAGGGGGGGGGGGGGCCCCAAATACAACCCCCCAAAAGGGGGTAAATTTGATTTATCCCCCATACACACACATGTAAAAACCCAAAACACAAGGGTATAGCCCAATCCCACACACATGTATAGACAAAAACCAAAAGCACAATGTATAGACAACACACATGCATCCCACATCCCACACACAGTAAAAGACACATACACATATTTTACATGCCCCAGAATTTATACATTTAGTCACATTCATTTGTTTCACAAATTATACAAATCTACACGGGTCCCTCAGTGAGGCTACTAAATTCCCCTGAGACCTTAAAGATGGGGGCACCTGTGGAAGCTTCTGTGAATCCATAACAAAATTACTGTACCCTGCAGGCAGGAATGGGTTGGGGAAAACCCGTAGCAAGACAGGGGGGGGGACGGGACCCTCTCATTTTCGAATGGGGCTAAAACTTCCTGACGCTTTGCTGGAAACATGGCTGCGGGCACAGAGTCAGGAAACTTCAGTGAGTGAACACCCCGGCCCCCTCCCCCCCCCAAAGCCCCCCCGAAAAACCCCAGGCAGCCCCCCTGCCCCCCCGCAGCCCCCTTTACTTACAACCCTGAGTTTGCATGTTTGCCCAGGGGAAACACATACAGAGGGGTCACCCTTTTGCAGGCACATGAGCCGACGACGACTGGGGTTTGGGGGCACGGGCAGGGCAATTCGGGGCTTGTGCCCCAAACATTACTCCCCGGGCACGCCCCTGCCCCAAACGAAAAAAAAATTCAGACAGCACCAGTCTTTCCAGCAATACACGTCCCGGGGTTGGGGGGGTCGGGCCCCTTTAAAAGGGCTGCACATCTTATGTACTTTGCAGGATCAGGAAACCGTCCTTTCCAAAGCACAGCACTTTCAGAAGCATAAAGGGTTTTGGGTCTGGCCCTTTAAATAACCCCGCAGCCCCAACAATGTCAAAATTCCCAGTCCCTGGTTCAGCACTCTTGTGCCGTTCATTGTGCCATACATGCACCCCTTCTTGCGCCACTTTAGTTCTGGTCAGCCTTTTGCCGATGGCCCATTGCTACCTCCACCAATGTAACATTTACATGTGTTTACCCCCCTCTTGGCCCGGGCCGGGGACACTGCACTCTGGTGGGGGCTTTGGAAACGAACAGCCGGTCAAAACAGGTTTTTCTTTAAATTGGTCTCCCAAAATTTATTTTTCAACCAGTGAAAAAATATACACTCCAAAAATAAATCCTAGGCCCCCCCCACAAAATAAATTACGAAGTCTCCCAGCAGTAGTTGGGTAAAACCCAGCCCCACAAAAATGTACTCACACTGTACGGATAGCCCTTGGGTCGGCTTCTCTCAAGCCTGGGGGGAAAACACCCCGGATACTTTTCCCAGGCAAGGCCGCACACATCCTCCATGACAGTGCCATGCTCCCCCCTGGTACATGAAAACCAGACTATTTTAAAAGGCCCCCCGATTGGGCAACAGCTAGCAACCTCTTAATTACCCCTGAGTAAAAAACTCCCCGGGACCCTTTCCCAAATTTCTGGCCTTCCCACACAACCACCTTGGTAAACCCCTACCTGGAACTCAAGGGTGCGAAATCTAGGCGGAAAATGCGACTTTAAAATTTGCATCGCCACATATATATATATATATATAATTTTATAAAATATATATATATATAAAAATATTAAGCTTTAGCGGGTCTGGGATCGTGACACACTGTTTTTTCAGGCAAGCAGTGAGGGGTTTTCAGATGTAAAATACAGGGCCTCTGAAAATTTTTTGGTGCAGTAACACAAAGCAATGCAAAAGGGCACAATACAAACAAAAAAAAAACCTGCTCGTCGAGCTCTAAAAAAAGGTACACTTCTAAAAACCTTGAAGTGCACACAAAAGGGGCATCCTGCTGGTTCCCCAGCATGTTCCCTCTAGATTGAAGGAGCCTGGGATTGTACCCCCCCTAGGGCGCTTATCTCTGACTTATATATGCCAAAATCCCGGAGTGGAACCATGGGGGGTAGCACCCACCTGCCTATGCCACTCCCAATGAAAGGCCCACCCGGGGGTGGCTGGGAAACCATACTAAAACATTAACATGGGTTTAAAAAATATGTTGACAGTTTTTGTCGACACTATCCCAATTTCACCCCCCCGGCCTTTCATTCCCCCCTGGGTCCTTACCTTGGAGGCAGTGTTGGACACGAAAGGGGGTATGCAAGGATCCTGGCCGGCCATATACTTGTTATACCCCCTTTCCTCTGGTTTCCCCCCTCCCCTTTTATATATTTATAAAAAATTAATAAATTTGGATTTAAAAATTAGTGAAAGACATTATATGCGGAACAAACTCATGGGGAAGGGGAACGCCTTGAATTCTAATTTTAACCCAAGAGCGGATAAAGTGTAAAAATAAAATAAAATTTAAAAATCCATTCCAATTCATTCCATTTCAACAAAATATGGTGATCACAATTTCGGTACATGAGCTATAATACAAAATCTTAAAGGGGTTTATCCTTCGTCATTAGTCTGTTTCAGTGTTCACCCCCTTCGTTTCAGAAATTCAGGGCTTTTTTCCCCCCAGCTGGGGGGTTCTTAATAAAGGGGATGACATCACCCCCCTTCACTGTTCATGTGGCTCCGTGTGTCCCCCCCCTCCAATGTCACGGGTTTTTCCTCCCATGCAGAGGATGTAAGAGCTGTTTACATACCACAGGCTTGCTTTCTTTTACAAAATAATCCAGTCTTGATAAACTTCCAAGCTGTGAGAGTGAAAGCTCTCGGCCTCAAATTTTCCTTCTATGTTCACAGTCACACAATTTGTGTTTTCTGATTATAGAAGCCCTGCTTTTTATTCGTTTCTTCTGGCTTTCAGAGTAAAATGTGCCGGTCCTTACTTTGAGTTTTAAAAGGAATGCAAGCTCTGTGAATCAGCCGACCGGGGGGTAATTGTAATTTTATGCTTTTTGATTTGGACGACACACCATTTTTTTTTTTTTTTTTTTTTTTTTTTTTTTTTTTCTCCTACAATAAAACTTAAAAAAATTGAAGGACATAAATAACAAACGATGAACTATATGTAAGATAGTAACTTATATCAAAACTCTCTACTTTAATAGGATGTACAAACTGATTCCCCTTAGTGAGATTTTTACAATTTCTACAATTAAGCGAAAACAACATTCCCCATGGGGAAGACCATTGTTTCTTTTTTTTTAAATGAACCCAATTTTTGAAAATATCCTCGATCCTTTTTTAATTTACATTATCCTTAAATTTCTTGGGGCCCTGGGAGGAATGTTTAAAATTTCCCGAACAGAACTTGGAAAGGCTCCAAAATATTCCATTCCTTTCTAATGATACAATGCTCAAAAAATAAAGGGAACACTTAAACAACACAATGTAACTCCAAGTCCATCACAAATGTGAAAAAACCTGACTGTCCATTAGGGAAACAATAAGTTGTGATCAATTTCTCCTGCTCTTTTGCAAATTGAGCAGATAACTGGTAGAAATGGATAGGGAATTTGCAAACAATCCCTATAAAGGAGTGATTGTGCAGGTGGTAACCACAGATCATTTCTCTGTTCTCATCCTTTTTGACTGTTATTTTGGTTAATTTTGTATTCTCTCATTGCTCTCACCCCTAGTAGTATGAGGTGGTGTCTTAAACCCAAAGAAGTCGCTCAGGTA
>JAODAL010026759.1:0-56163 GCA_025379985.1 Phyllomedusa bahiana | reverse complement strand
TTTAAAAAAAGGGTTATTACTACCCAAAATAAAATACTCCTCAAAAGCTCCCATAAAAAGGTTTGCCAGCGATGGGGCTACCCTTGTCCCCATCGCTGTACCTATTTGTTGATGATAATGGGCGGAGTCATATTTAAAAAAAATATTTTTTAAAATTAGGTCTAATCCTTTAAGTAAAAAATCCTTAAAAGCCTCTGAAAACACTGGTTCCTTGTTTAAATAATTCTGGACAGCCTCCAGGCCTAATTCGTGTTTAATATTCGAGTAGAGTGCTGTCACATCTAAGGAGGCTAAAATAAAATCCTCATTCCACTGCATACCTATTATATCTTTTAACACTGAGTCAGAATCTCTCAAAAAACTTGGCAATTGCTCTACCAAAGGTTGCAATTGCAGGTCTATGAAGTGGGAAAGATTTGAAAGTACCGAATTTATCCCAGATATGATTGGACGGCCCGGAGGATTATTTAAGTCTTTATGGACTTTGGGCAAATGATAAAAAAAGGGAATTGAAGGGTTATTAATAACTAAAAAGTTTTTTTCCTCTTTTGTGATGGTATTATCCTCAAAACTTGTTTTAATAAAATCCTCATACGTATTTCTTAATTCTTCATGGACCTCGGATGAAACTTTTTTGTAATAAAACTCATCATTAAGTATTCTCATTGCCTCATTATTATATGTGTCGTAGTCTTGAATGACTACTGACCCACCCTTGTCTGCGTTTCTGATAACTATGCTTCTATTTTCAGACAATTTTTTTAACGCTGCATTTTCCTTTTTGCTGAGATTGGGTTTGGAAGGTAATTCCTTTTTTATTTTTCTTAGATCCTCTGTTACGAAATCTAGAAAAACGGGGATATAATTCCCCTGGGCTGCCAGAGGGTAAAATTTTGATGTGGATTTCACATTTCCCAATCTTCCTGTATTGGGTGGTTCTTCCGATATTGTTGTATCTGTATTATTTTTATGATTTCTTTTTTTATTAAAAAATCTCTTGAGTGTGAGTTTTCTAATAAATCTGTGCAGGTCTTGAAAAGCTACAAAATCGTCCATTTTATTATCTGGACTAAACCCTAAACCCTTCCGTAGGATCTTTTCCTCTATAGGTGAAAATTTAAATTGAGAAAGATTAAAAATTGGAGTTTTTTCTTTAAAAGCGTTTTTCCCGGTTTTATTTTGCAATATTTTAGTTGTTCGTTTAAAAAAAATTAGTTATATTGAGGGCAGACACTTCAAGTTGGGGTTTTAGGGGTATTCATTTTTTTTAATTTACATATGCATATTTAAATTTTTTTTTTTTGCAATTTTTTTTGCATATTGTTTTATGTTTTTTGATTTTTTTTTTAGCAGTGGAAAATTTTTTTGGCTTATTAAATTTGTGTTTTTAAAGATTTTTCCAATACCCAAATAACTGCATGTAGTAACATTCAGGGATCCACTAATTTGTGAATGGACTTCCACGAAGGGATTGAATTTTTAAAAAGGATTTAAAAATCTCTCTAAATTTTCCCTTTATTTTTGTCCACCACCCTCGTTGTGGGGATTTGAGTATAAATGGGTGTTGTTTGTGTCTTGTTTACTATCTGAGGAAGGGGTTAGACCCGTGAAACGCGTCATATGTGTGAATTAAATGATTTTTATCACTTTCCCCTGTAAGCCCATCTATTTTTTAAAAACCTATATTGAGGCTTAGTCTTAGGGATTCCCCCCAAAAATATTTTTCCCGTAGGAACCTGCTTGTTTTTCCGGGCGTATTTAATTTTTTTTTTTTTTATTTTACTCCTGGGCGCCCCTCGGGACTGGAGGGGGGAAAAATCGGACCGGGACTGCTCCTGTTTCGTCTCGCAAATAGGAACAAACGATCGTACGACGTACCGTTTGATGTACGCTTGAAAGGTGAGCACTTGCCTGACATTGTTTATTTTTTTTGCGAAGGACCGATCGGCGCTCGTTTCATTTTTCAGCTGCCACGTTCCCCTGCATTTTGGACGAGGCATTTTTGAGTGATTCATTTCAGCCTAACGGGGGGAAAAGTTTTGGGGAAAAGGCGAAAGGATGGGTTTCTATCAAAAAGTTTCCCCTAATCGGGGAAAGCCTTTCACCCGCTGTACGGTTTTTTAAAGACGCAACACTTGGTGAGCGGCCAAGAATCTGTTTAAAGGGATTTTTTATTTTTTTAAAGTTTACACTATTTTGTTGCTGCTCTTTTTTCTGGTCTTGCCCAGAATCAGAATGGAACCTCAGCAGAGAAAAACAACAAAAAATCCAGCTGATAAAAAACGATTATTGGAATTTCACAACCTAAAAAACGATCAGGTGCAATTTGGAACAGCGAGAATACATGAGGGGAGAACAAAAACACCTATGATATCGCAGAAAGCTTGAAAAAGTTTACTTTCTGAAAGTTTTCAACTGTGGATGCCCCTTTTTAAAATTTTATTACAAAAAAAAATTATCCCAAAGGGTTTAAAAAATTACAAGTTAACCCCTTTTAATGATTGATGATAATTTTAATGTTTTAGGCAAAAGAATTTAGAAGATGTTTATTGAACCTTTTTGGGCCTTTTAATAAGAAAAAGGAAAAAAAAATTGTTTGATACTGCAAAAGAGGTGGTGCATTTTTAAAAAGCCTTTTCGATTTTAACCCCACCCGAGTACCTTTTTCCAAGCAGAGAAGGGTTAATAACTTAAAAACAAAATAGTTGGTGTTATAAATAAAAATTAACAAAAATTTAAACCCAAGATAGATTCGAGAAAAATAATCCACACAGTAAGGGAAATGCAAATAACAACAAAAACACAAATGGGTTGGAACCTGGAATTGCGGTCAGCGATTCACGGGGAGACTCCTGCTAGAACTGCACTGGGGTACGCCCCAAAAACAGTAAGCAAATGTAAGAAAAATTTTAAGAAGGGGGAACCTGATTCTGGCAGATCCCGTTATAACAATAAAAACTATACTAAAAATTTCCCAGAATAATAGAAGGGATTCTTCCAATGAAAGACTTAGTCCACGTTATTTTTTATTCTAAAATTTTGAAACCCTAGTTTAGAAGGTAAAAAGAAAAAAAAATGCCCAATAAAAGTCAATGTCATGGGTGTGGAAAGATTCGATCAAATTCCCTCTCCCCCGTGACAAAATTAATTAAAATTGGGGGGCTGTAGTCAGGGGAAAAAAATATATTAAAGGAAACCTAAATGGGCCGAGGTCTGCCTCAGGAAATTTTGGAGGAATCTATTCTAGCATTGCTACCTCAATTGTCAAATACCCCCTCGTTGATACTACAGCCCCAATTTTACCCACAACCTCTCAACCCCCCGGGTTAGGTTTTCAAAAACCCCCTACTTCTTACAACAACCCTTCTTTCGGATCTACTTTCACCCACTATTTTTCCACCCTTTGGGGAAATTTTCCCTTCACTCCTAACCAACATCAGTGCTGGATAAAACCAGCACCCAACTTCCACCGTCAGGCACAGTGATTATGGAATCTAATACACAATATCGTTCTCCCACGCCCATTCTATTGGGTCTTTTGACCTCCCAAACACCAATCGTTCCAATAACACAAAACACACAGGTTATAGACCTAACAGATAATGAACATAATACACCCGAGGCACAAATGGGTTCACAAACTTTGGTTTATCAATCTAATACACTGCCCTCAGAATCTTTTTTTAGGGGTAAATCCAAGGTCATTATCCAATCTTGGGAAAAGGGAAACCCCAAAATGCGATGACCCGAAAACCATCCCAAATTGATTAGACGAAAACGAAAACAAGTCTAGAGGGGGGTAGGGGGTCAAGGATCGAAAAAAATTACAAAATTTGATAAACCTCCGAGAAAAAAGTGAAAAAAAATTAAAAAATTAAGAAGCACAGTTTTTGGCAATATTAAAGAAAATTTTTTAAACTTTTCAATAGAATTGTACCTTAGGGAAAAGATATGGAAGGGTTAGGGTTTAGTCCGAAATAAAAAGGGTGATTTTGTAGCTTTTCAAGACCCGCACAGTTTATTAGAAAATCACACCAAGAGATTTTTTAAAAAAAAAAGGGAAATCAAAAAAATAATTTCGATACAATACGGAAGAACCCCCCCGTACAGGAAGATTGGTGTGAAATCCACATCAAAATTTTACCCCCTGGGCCCGGGGGAAAATTTTTCCCCCTTTTTCTAGATTTGTAAAGAGGATCTAAGAAAAAAAAAAGGAAATTTTCCCTTTCCAAAACCCCTTCAGTAAAAAGGAAATGCAGGTAAAAAATTTCGAAAATAGAAACATGTTTTCAGAAACGAGCAAGGGTGGGTCTTTAAACATTCAAGCTACGACACATAAATAATGGGCAATGGATTACTTAAAGATGATTTTATTTTAAAAAAAAGTTTTATCCGAGGGCCATGAAGAATTAAGAATCGTATGGGATTTTATCAAACAAAATTTTGAGGGTAAACCATCACAAAAGGGGAAAAAAACGTTTTAGTTATTAATAACCCTTTATTCCATTTTTTTTTTCTTTGCCCAAATTCCTTAAAGACTTAAATAATCCTCCGGGCCGTAAAAATCATATCTGGGATTTTTTTCGGTACTTTTAAAAATCTTTCCCACTTAAATAACCTGAAATTGAAACCCTTTTGGGTGAGAAATTCCCAATTTTTTTGAGAGATTCTGTTAAAAAAATTTTAATTTTATGCATTTGGAATAGGTTTTTATTTTTGCCCCCTTAAATTTTGTGACAGCTTTCCCTACCGAATATTAAACCCCAAAATTAGGCGGAGGCGCCCAGAATTATTTAAAAAAGGGAAACCCAGTTTTTTAGAGGCTTTTAAGGTTTTTTTATTTAAAGGATAAGACCTAATTTTAAAAAATTTTTTTTTAAATATGACCCCGCCCTTTAAACATCAAAAAATGGGTTTACAGCGATGGGGAAAAAGGGTACCCCCATCGCGGGCAAACTTTTTATGGGGTTTTGGGGAGTTTTTTTATTGGGGTTGGTAAAAAACCTTTTTTTTAATCACTTTATTTTTAAAAAAACGTTTTAGGGAGGACCTTATTTTTCATTTAAAATGGTTCCTCAGATACTTTTTAAAAAAAAAAAATTTTGTAAATTTTTTAAAAGGGAAAACCCTTTGGGGAGATTAAGTTTACCTAAAGTCATTTTCATCAAAAATGGGGGTTTTTGGATCCCCTTTGTAAAATTGTAAAGGAAAACTAGAAAACAAAAAATTTTTTTAAAAAAAAAACGGGACCCCCAATAATCTTCATTTTTTAAAATTCCCTTAACCCCCAAAAAAAGTGGGTTGAAAATATACCCTTTGGTAAATTTACCGGGGCCCTGAAAAAAAATTTTTAAAAACCAGACGAGAAAACTTTTGAAATACAAGCAGATTTTTTGACTAAAAAAATTAAACAAAAAAAAAAATACCCAAATTTATTTTTAAAAGGGGGCTAGGGAAAAAGGCAGCCAACTTTACAAAGGAAAAGTAATTTAAAAAACAGAAAAAAAAACAGAAAGGGAAAAATGATTTTAGTTTTTAAATTTATAACAACCCAAAGCCAATTTAAAAGAATTACGAAGATTGTGAATAAACACTGGAAATTTTAAAGAAAAATGTCACAGTAAAAAACCACATTTTGTCTAAAAAATCCCGTACTTTGAAAAAAATATTCCAACCCTTTGACAAACTTAGACCCAAAATGAGATGGGGGAAAAAAAGGGAATGATAAAAAAAAATTCTCTGGGGGCAGAAAAAAACGGGTCAAGGGATGCAATAATCCCTTTGCAAATGTTTTCCAATCAATGGTTTCCACAATAATTTACCTCTTCATCTACAAAAGAGGTATTTAAAAAGAAAAATTGCCTTACATTACAAAACATTTTATTTTAAAAACGTTTTAATTGCAGAGTTTCCCGGGAAAGTGGGGGAAAAACCCCCACCAAGCTTTTCCCCCCAGACTGGTAAAACCCTAGGGAGGGAAACAGACATGGTAGGCTTATTATAGCCTCCCCGTCATTTGGGGACAGTACACAATACCCAAAAGAACCAGAGTTTTTTTTAAAATTTTTTTAACCCCAAAAGAAGTAAATTTTTGAAAATATTTTCCCAATAGAATCAGCCTGCTTGGTAAAAAAAGTGGTTTACTGGGGTGTAGAGGTTTAATACCCTTTGGGACCGCATGCTTAAATGAAAATTTAGGACGCAATTTTTTTAAAAAATATTGGAGTTTTTTTTCCTTTTTAGCGTTTTTTCGGTTTTTTTTTAGCAACCCTAGTTTAGGTTCGTTTAAAATAAATTTGTATATATATGATGGCTTGGGCACTTCAAATTGTGGGGTTTTTTTGGTTTTCATTATTTTTAAATTTTTTTTTTCTTTAAAAATGCATATTATATATTTTTTTTTATTTGCATATTTATTTGCCCTATTGTATTTTTGTTTTTTATTTTTTTAGTAGTGTATAGTAATGTTTTGGCTTATTAAAATTGTGTAGTTTTAAATTTAGTATTTTTCCACATAGCACATAGACTTCATGTAGTAACATTCAGGGATCCATCTAATTTTGTGAATGGACTTCCACGAACAGACTTGAAGTTTTATGAATGGACTTTCTCTGAATATCCTTAAGTTGTCCACTCGGCCTCGTTGTGGGGATGTGAGTAAAAAAGGGGTGTTGCTTAGTGTCTTGTTTTGCATTTGGGGGAACGGGTTGGACCGTGAAACGGTCTATGCTGTGAATTAAATGATTTTAATCACCTTTCCTGTAACCCTCTATGTCTTTTAAAAATATATATTGAGGCCTAGTTCAGTGGGTTCCCCCAAAATAGTTTTCCCGTAGGAAAAAGCATTGTTTTTCCCGGGATTTAATTTCTTTTTTCACAATGGTGACCCCAGGGTGACTCACAAAGAAACCCTTGTGAAACCAATGGGGTTTATCAGTGCTGACCCACAATGAAAACCTTTTTTTGGCTACAATGGCAACCCAGTGGTGACCCAAAAAATGAAGTTTTTGTGACATCAAATGGTACCCAGCGGTGCTTCAAAAAGAAGCCTTTGCAACCACAATGGTGCCTCAGCGGTGACTCACAAGAAAACCCTTGTGACATCACAATGCAGACCTTAGTGGTAACCTCACATGAAGCCCCCTTGACTCACAATGGGTGACCCCACCGGGGGCCACACATTGAAGCCCCTTTGGCATCACAATGGACAACCTCGTGTGACCCCAACAATAAGCTATGTGACATCACAATGGAACCTCAGCGGTGACCTCACAATGAAGCCCCTTTTTGAATCAAAGAATGACCTCAGGGGTGACCTCACAATGAAGCCTCTTGTGACATCACAATGGAAGACCTCAGTTGTGACCTCAGAATGAAGCCTCTTGTGACATCACAATGGATTACCTCAGTGGTGACCTCACAGAGAAGCCTCTTGTGTCATCACAATGGATGACCTCAGCGGTGACCTCACAATGAAGCCTCTTGTGACATCACAATGGAAGACCACAGGTGTGACCTCACAGTGACGCCTCTTGTGTCATCACAATGGATGACCTCAGTGGTGACCTCACAATGAATCCTCTTGTGACATCAGAATGGAAGACCTCAGTTGTGACCTCACAATGAAGCCTCTTGTGACATCACAATGGATGACCTCAGCGGTGACCTCACAATGAAGCCTCTTGTGACATCACAATGGATTACCTCAGTGGTGACATCACCAATGCCTTATGCATCAGATAAGATCAGCCATGACGCCTCCCTAAAACTTTTCAAAATGAGTCTGGTTTCAAACTACCTGCCTCAGCCATTATTCTGATGCTGCCACCTGCCTGATGCCACACATCTGCTGCCAGTTGCTCCATCTGCCTCCCAGCATCTTTACCAGGGACTGGTATTGCCACCCGCCTCCACACTCATTGTGCCAGTCTCTGACCTCATGCTGCTGCTGCTGCCGCCACCTCCACACTGTGTCATTGTGCCATTCTCTGACCTCATGCTGCTGCTGATGCTGCTGTTGCTGCCGTCACCTCCACACTGTGTCATTGTGCCAATCTGTGACCTCATGCTGCTGCTGTTGCTGCCGTCACCTCCACACTGTGTCATTGTGCCACTCTATGACCTCATGCTGCTGCTGTTGCTGCCGTCACCTCCACACTGTGTCATTGTGCCAATCTGTGGGCTCCTGATGTTGCTGCCACCTCCAGAATTTGTCATTGTGCCACTCTATGACCTCATGCTGCTGCTGCTGCTGTTGCTGCCGTCACCTCCACCTTGTGTGATTGTGCAAATCTGTGGTCTACTCATGATGTTGCCACCTCCACACTCTGTCTTTGTGCCACTCTGTGGCTTACTGATGTTGCCCCCTCCACACTCTGTCATTGTGCCACTCTGTAACCTACTGATGCTGCTGCCACCTCCTCAATCTGTCATTTGCCACTCTGTGGCCTACTGATGCTGCTGTCACCTCCACACTCTGTGAATGTGCCACTCATGCTTCTGCCAGTTGACCACTGTCTCACTGGAACACCTAATGTGGTTTCCTAATGCTGTTTCCACCCTCCACCATTCTATGACATTGCCAGAAGGAATGGGAAGGATCAGGATTGTCTAGATAAAAACAGGAGTGGATAAAGAACACAGAAGACATGCAAATCTCCCATTTACTGGTCATCTCTGTTTTGAATCAACTCCTGTTTGTTTTTGGCTTTAGCAATACTGATGGACGGACACTGAAAGAAAGGGCAAAATGATCAGTGACGTCAACGCAAAATTACTACCGACACCCTCTCCACTCATTTGGGGGGCCTCTACATGTATCAGCGTTTAACAGAACAGGTTCTGTCATATTCTGTGGAAGCATCTGGTGACAGTGTAAAGCTCTGGCCTCGTGGAGTGACCCTTGCTGTGACGTCCCTTTGCTGTGCTGCAAACTGGACAGGCTCCAGGAAATTACTATTGTGTTCTTTGATGCTATTTTAGGATCTTAGCCCTCAGCTCGTTTCTTTCCAGCTGGCGCTGACATGACTTTGTCAGGCTGTGTTCCCATTTCAGTTTTTTGGTCAGTTTTGCCCCGTAAGTGCCCAGGATATTTTAGAGTGAAGCAATTCTAAGTGCAGCGGAGGCTGTCATGTGTGTGTCATACTAAAACACAGCATTGTATGAAGACCAAATCATGCTTCCAATGCATATTTGACAATGGCACAACGTTCTATAACACCCTACAGGCTCTCTGCAGCCTGGAAATAGTAGTTTTTTAAGGCGGTTCGCCATGAATAAATTCGTGTCGAAACGAATTTTGTCAGAAAATTTGGCGAACTTGGCGAATCAAATTTTTGAGAAATTCGTCCATCTCTAGTTCTGTCTCCTACAGACCAGTAAGATGCTCCTAATCAACTCGTTACTTTCATTAAAGAAAGCTGTTTTAAATAGTCACCTTTATAAAAGACTCCTGTCTACAGACTCTAACCTCTAAAACATGGGCAAGACCAAAGAGCTTTCTAAAGATTTCAGGGACAAGATCATATCAAGATATAATTCCACAGCACAACAATGTTTTTTTGCTTTCAAGATATCATTATTACTAGAGATGGGCAAATTGATTCTAACGAAGTGGACTTTGTTTAGAATTTCAGGAAAACTTTTATTCTGAACGAAGTCGAAGTTTGGGGTGATTCGAGGGAACTAAGCGTGTTTTTAATTGATAAAATGGCCGCAAGCACATGGCGTTACACGGAGCAGAGAAATCTGGGAGGAAGAAAGGAGGAACCTCAATGACATGTGCAGAGATAAAGCCAATCAGAGACCTGCGGGATTCTGTGACGTCACCGGACTATATAATTCCGGACGCGACGCTGGATGCTCACACTACTCTCACTCTGCCATGCTGCAGCTGCTGCTGCTGCATAGATCTAACACAAAATAAATTTGTTTTTAACAGCGATTTTTGTGGTGGTGTCACTGCTTTTATCAGAGACTGTTCCTCGTCTGTGATAAGTTTGATTCAGTTTGTGGGGTATTGTAATTGAAGTCCAGTGTGGGTCCAATTCTGCTCCATATACATTTTAATGCCATCTGGTCAGCTCTGGAGCACATGAAATATCCAAGGGTGGTCTAAGCCTTTTTTGCTTTTGCATTCAGTAAAAGAAACAGAATTTTTACAAGCCACATACCAGTTAATTTTTTGCTGCTGATTTCTGTAGCGCAATTTATATCCAAGGCTTCATTAAGCATGTTTGTGCTTTTGTAGTCAGTAAAATAAACGGTGTTTTTAAACACCAAAGACGAGGAAATTTCACCTGGTGATTTCTGTAGCATAATTTATATCCGAAGGTTAACTAAGCGTATTGCTGCTTTCGTAGTCAGTAAAATACATGGCGTTTTAACACGCCACATACCAGTTAATTTTTTCCTGCTGATTTCTGTAGAGCACTTTATATCCAAGGGTTAATTAAGCATGTTTGTGCTTTTGTAGTCAGTAAAAAAACCGGCGTTTTTTACAACCCACATACCAGTTAATTTTTTGCTGCTGATTTCTGTAGCGCAATTTACAGTATATCCAAGGGTTCATTAGGTGTGTTTGTGCTTTTGTAGTCAGTAAAATAAACAGTGTTTTTAAACGCCAAAGACGAGGAAATTTTTCCTGGTGATTTCTGTAGCTTAATTTATATCCGAAGGTTAAATAAAGAGGTTTTGCCACGATGTAATGTTGACGTGGGATCCTCCAAAATGGGTATTTAATCACTTTTCTAAATATATGTGATTAAAAAGTGAAGCCTGTGAAAGCTACAGCATTGCTCAGTCCCCCTTAGTTTCAATACATTTAAGGTGCTGTCTATATTTTATATCTCTTTTTATATTAGTACTGACCCTTTATTCAGTCATGCACCGGAGTTTTCTCTTCTCCTTGTAATACAATTGACTGGCAACAAACAGACTGAAACCAATTTGCATTTAAAATCTTGCTGCTTTTTACTAGCGTACGGAACATCAATGAAGGCTACATGCCCTTATATTCCAAATCATCGCTTTACATACAATATGCAGTCAGTACTTAGCTGTAGTAGTTTCGTGGTACAATCACAGAATTTTCAACATTTCACTTGTCAGTGGTATGCAATCTCTTCCGAGCTGACTGATGTGGAGCAAAACGCTCCATGTTGCTCACAGCTGCAACGTTTCAGAAATCACTTTCCTTCTGTGAAAGGGATTTCCGAAACGTTGCAGCTGTGTGCAACATGGAGCGTTTTGCTCCACATCAGTCAGCTCGGAAGAGATTGCATACCACTGACAAGTGAAATGTTGAAAATTCTGTGATTGTACCACGAAACTACTACAGCTAAGTACTGACTGCATATTGTATGTAAAGCGATGATTTGGAATATAAGGGCATGTAGCCTTCATTGATGTTCCGTACGCTAGTAAAAAGCAGCAAGATTTTAAATGCAAATTGGTTTCAGTCTGTTTGTTGCCAGTCAGTCCCCCTTAGTTACCTTAAAGTTTACATTACGCACGACCAGAGGAGCTGACAGGAGCGTGAAACTCTTCTTATCTGATGACAGGGAACATGAATGAGCTTTCAATGGGCTGTGGAGAAAGTGCAGTGTATGAGTCTGTCTGCTGTATAGAGAAACCACTGTTGTAATGTTATTATTTGAGTTAACTTTTAAGACGCTCACTTATTCCTCACTCCTTGCTCACCCCCTCCCTCTCACCCCTGCAGCGTTCATGACTCAGCATGATTTGTTTATATTCTCCTCTTTGCTGATAAAGAGGTAAGGAGCTCGCTTCCTGGCAAAACCCCTTTGAGCGTGTTTCTGCTTTTGTAGTCAGTAAAATACATGATGTTTTAACACGCAACATACCAGTTAATTTTTTGCTGCTGATTTCTGTAGCGCAATATATATCCAAGGGTTAATTAAGCGTGTTTGTGCTTTTATAGTCAGTAAAAGAAATGGCGTTTTTAAAGCCACATACCAGTTAATTTATTGCTGCTGATTTCTGTAGCGCAATTTATATCCAAGGGTTAATTAAGCGTGTTTGTGCTATTGTAGTCAGTAAAAGAAACTGTGTTTTTAAACGCCAAAGATGAGGAAATGTTTCCTGGTGATTTTTGTAGCATAATTTATATCCGAAGGTTAATTAAGCGTGTTTCTGCTTATGTAACCAGTAAAATACACGACGTTTTAACACGCCACACACCAGTTAATTTTTTCATGCTGATTTCTGTAGCGCAATTTATATCCAAGGGTTAATTAAGTGTGTTTGTGCTTTTGTAGTCAGTAAAAAAATGGCGTTTTAACACGCCTGTAACGGTCCAAGGTTGTGGACCCACTGGGCCACCACAAGTGATGGCGGAAGCCACACCAGGGAGCAGAGTCTAAGTGGGTCCCGGTTTTCACCAGAGCCCGCCGCAAAGCGGGATGGACTTGCTGCGGCAGGATTCCAACAGGTCGCTACCCCTGATGTAATTTTCTTGCAGTGGTAGCCGAGGTATGACGCAGTACCGAAATGGCAGGCAAACTCGTAGTCGGGGACGGGCCGGAAGGTCAGGGCAGGCAGCGAAGATTCGTGGTCGGAGAACGTAAGCCGGAAGGACTGGTACACAGGAAAGGCAACCAGAACGTAGAAAGGGCATCCTCGCATAGGTAAGAGCACTATGGAATCGGCGAGGGCCAGGAAGAGGTAGAGCATTAATATAGGGTCAGCGGCAGGTGATTTCGATTATCGGCGCGCTGGCCCTTTAAATTTGACAGAGCCGGCGTGCGCCTTAAGGAGCAGGGGCGTGCACACTGGCCGGGTACAGCAGCAGGAACACGGTCAGGTGAGGAAGGGAGCCCGCGGGCGCGTGCGCTCGTGGATAGCGGAGCCACCCGCCCTGGGCACAGACTGCGCCGCAGGGGTACGTGTGCGCCCGCAGCCCGGATCGTAACAGTCCCCCCCCCTTTGGTCTGCCCTGAAGAAATCTCCGAAGCAACCCTCGGTCCATGATGTTGTCCTCCGGCTCCCACGATCTTTCCTCAGGCCCGAAGCCCCTCCAATCAATAAGTAAATGACGTTTCCCCCTGATCGTCTTCATGGCCAGTATTTCTTTAACGGCAAAGACATCCGAGGTGTCGGCCACCGGGGTGGGGGGTGACAACCTCCGGGAATACCTGTTCCACACCAGCGGCTTAAGCAGAGAAACATGAAAGGAGTTAGGGATTTGCATCGATGGGGGAAGCCGGAGCTTGTAAGCCACTGGGTTAATCTTCTTCAGAACCAGGAAGGGACCGAGGTAGCGGGGACCCAGTTTGTAGGATGGAATCTTCAGACAGGTATATTTGGAGGATAGCCAGACCTTATCCCCGGGAGAGAACGAGGGGGGAGGCCTCCTGTATTTATCCACACGTAGCTTCATCCAGGTGGAAGCCTGCTGCAAAGAACGCTGACTGCTGTTCCAAACGGTCTTCAGGTCATGAACCAAGGCATCCACGGCAGGGACGTCAGAGGCTGAAGAGGGGTGGGCGGGGATGTAGCCTATAGACCACAAAAAATGGAGAGGCGCCTGCAGACTCTAAATCCAGAGAATTATAAGCGAATTCTGCCCAGGATAACAGGTCTGACCAATCGTCTTGCTGGGCCGACACAAAATCCCAAGGAAATTTTTTCCAGAAATTGGTTGACCCTTTTACCTGCCCATTCGTGCGGAATGGTAAGCAGAGGAAAAGTCCAATCCCCTTTAAAATGAAAAAGAGAGACCACAAGAATCGAAAAACTGTCCCCCGCGATCCGCAAATGTGTTGGGAAGGCATGAAACCCGGGAATATGTTCAGAAGAAAAGTGTCGAAGAAGGCGCGGAGGGCAACCGGGCATGGTACAAAGTGCGCCATCTTTAAAAAAACGACCCAAGTGCCCCAATGACAGTATTGCGGCAGACAGGGGAAGACCCTAAAAAATCCAGGAATTTGGGGCCCAGGGCGGTTTAAAGGGGCAGCGGCAGAAGTAGGCCCAGGTTTGGGGTGGGGTGTTTTTTGGGGGCCACGAAGAGAACCGTCCACAAGTCCTTGAATCCTTGCAAGGTTAGGCCCAATAAGCGGCTAATAAGCTGAGCATCTTACGTATCCCCGGGGGTGGCCTGTAACCCCCGTGAGCTTGACCCACTTCGGGATTTTCCCGCACGCGGGGAACGAGTCTTGCCAGGGGGGGATCTGCTGGAGATCCCCGGGGCTAGAAAAGACGGTTAGGTGGAATGTGTGAGGGAAAGGGGGGAATCTCACACAAACGCCCGAAAGCCCGCTACGGGGATAAAGCCTTGACGTTCTTCTCGCGGGCGGAAAGGGATGGGAAGTAAAAAGGCAGAAGAAGGGGGGCCCAATGACCTCCCCGGGGATTAAGGTGCTGGGCCGTTGGAGATACACCAATTCTTGTGGTCCAGAAAAATGAACCGGGATGTCGGCCCTTCAAGAAGATGACGCATTCCAAAAGGGCCACTTAAATCCCAAACATACGGTCACAATGGTATTTTTCTTTTCGGGAGGAACTTTTTGGGAAGAACCCCCTACAATTTTTCCCTTTGGAATCCACAGGGACCCCCTCCCCTTTGCTTTCTTCCAAAATAAAAAACGTTTCTTATTTTCCCAACAACCAAACCTTTGACCTAAAAATTTCTTTTTCCCCCATCAATTCCAATTTCTTTTCCAAAAAAGGCCCCAATTTGAGATTGGAAAACTGGAGAAAAAAAATTTGCAAACAGAAGCTGAATGGCCGAAGGCCATTGGGAGGCCATGCAGGACACAACTTTTTGGCCGGGCATTTGAACCCCTTTGGGCGGAAGATATACCCAAGGAAGGAGTAATGGTGAAACTGGCATTTTTTCAATTTGCCAAAAAGAGCATTCCCGAAACGACTGAGGCCCTGGGCAATGAAGCCGGGAGATCGGGGCGAGAAATCAAAGTCGTAGATCCCCGACCACCACAATAAAGAGGCCCCCGAAGATTTCGTTAACAAACCCCTGAAAACCGCGGGGGGTTTGCAGGTAAAGGGATCAGATATTGAAATGCCCCCCCCGGTGTTGAAGCCATTTCCATTGTCCCCCTTGGATTCGGGGATAAGGTTTGGGCCCCTCACAATCCATTTTGGGGAAGACCTGGTCCCGCAAGCCGGCGAAGAGCTCCGAGTCCGGGGGAGTGGGTAGGGTTTCTTACCATAATCTTATTAAGACGAGTGTCGATACAGGGTGAAGTGACCATCTTTTTTCCACAAAAAGAAGCGCCCCCGGAAGGTGAAGAGGACTTGGGATGAAGCTTTTTTGGGTTTTCCTAATTTTATTGACGGGCCCTTTTTTTGGGGGGATGACAGGGGAAATTTTTCCCCCCCCAGGGGGGTCGTGCCGGGCAACAGGTCGATGGGGAGTTGGGGGGGGCCCTTGGTGGTGGGAAATCAGTGTTTTTCGGAGAACATTCGGCAAATTTGGGTACTCCCGGGCCCCGGGGAAAACGGCTTCAAGGGGTAGCGGTAAGTGGGAAGCCCGGGGCGGTGCAAAAGACAACGACGTGGCAGCCCTTTCCCCCATTTTGTAACTTCACCCTCTTCCGCTAGACAGGGGCGTGGCTTTGAGGGGGGAATCTCAAAAAAATCAGAAAAGGACGGGGTTAATTTTAGAACAGACCCTCTCGCCGTAGTGCCCCACGCGCATGTAAAGTAATGGGGATTGGATGGGGGCCCCCCCCCCCCCCCAAAAAAATGCCAAGGAAAACTTAAAGAGGGGATATGGGGGGAAGCTTCGAACCGGGGCATTAAAAAATTCCCCCACCGAACCGAATCCAAAAGGGCAGACGCTTGAATCTTTCCCCAAAACCCAAATTTGTACACCCCAGGGTGCCTCCCAATCCCTGGGTGGCACTTTCCCCGGGCGGGGGCAAGGGAACAGTCCCTCGGGTGTTTTGACTAGCAAAACAGGCACAGATTCTGGTGCAGCTTTGGGGGAAACCCCCCTGACAGAGGTAGGGGTCCCCCTATGGGCCCTCGGGATTGCTTGGCCGGGGTTAAAGAAAGGTTTGGGAACCACCGGACCCCAAGATGGAAAAAGCGACGGGGTGAGAAAATTTTATATTTTGCCGTAGGAAACTTAAATTTTATATTTCTCTATCTGTAAAACATAAAAACAAAATTTTTTTATGTATAACTCAAAATTTACACACTATTAAAAATGATTTCAAACCCTCGCATTTAAATTTTTTCTTTGACAGAAGGAAAACTCTTTTCTTTAAAAAATTGGTGGATACCATGTTAACAGGAGACCCTTATATTGTAGAAAGATGGGAAAATTTAAGGGATCCCAAGCCTATACCTGGGCAGTCGTCCCTATTTCATGGACACAAAACAAAAAAGGCCCCCTTTGGGGACACGTCTTGCAGGGGTGAACTTCTAGACAGAGGTGAGTTTCCCCCAATTTAAAAAATTTTAATATCTGACCCCCCCCAAATGTTTTGCCAGAAACCCTCTTTTAGGGGTTTTAGGGGTCCGATCACATGTGGTCAAAGTCATTTCCTTTTATATATGTTGGGACCCCCCTATTGGTGTCCCCAAATTAGATGGGAAAAACCCACATAAAACCCTTTTCCCCCCTTTGCTCTCCTGCACGACACTCATAATTGCCCTGCAAAAGCTACCCCCTTTCCCCCTTTAACACAACCCTCAGGAAATTCCCATTCCATAAAGGCTTGGCCCCCCCATCTTACCTTACGCCCCCCCAAAACCCACTGCCCACAACACTCACCCCCCTGTGATGGATTCGTTTATTTTTTCTAATATTAAAAATGGTGCCTCACCTAAAAAGGAAAAGAGAATAGGCGTTAATTTCCCAAGCCACTAGCTTTATCAACCCATCCCTTTTCTTCCATCTAATATGATATTCTTGGGGGAATATAATTCCACTGTAAGTACACCATGTCATTTTATTTTCCCCATAAAGCACTTCTCCTAATACTAATATAATATTATTTTAAAAAGCTAAAACCCCCCTATTAAATATATGCTTCATTGTGCTGTTAATGTCTCAATTTTTCAAAAAACTTTCCCCTTTAAATGAAATTTTATTATATTCTTTTAAAAAAAGGCGGGCTCTTTGGTTTTGCTCTCCCTCCCGCATTTGCCCCTCAATTCCCCTTGAAGTTTCTACTCCCCCCACGGTAGCCCCCTAATTCATTAAAAATAAAGCATAAAAAATAGGGGAGCATGAAAAATATTAGTATCTTCAAAGTTTGCATCTAGTTGCACTAATCAACGCGGAGAAAACAAAAAAATTATATAGATAAAAATTTACTGAATAGGATTTTCCACCCCGGGTGGCTCCCCACAAAAAGAGAGTCACATCCATAAAATTCAGCTGCCAAAAAACCCTCCTGCACAAAAAAACATACATACATCCCTATTTGTTTAAATAGAATGGGCCTCAGTGATCAAAAACCTATCATCTTTAAAGGAAAGGGGAAAATGAGGGAAAAAGTAAAAGGGGGGGGGGGGGAGGGAATGGAAAAGGGGAAAAAAATTTAACTCGATGCCCCTAGAAATGTTTTCAATTGCTATACCCACTGCCCGTATTAATCAAAATCTTATGTTTATTATATAGGGAACCCAAAGTTTAAAAAAAATGCTAAAAATAAAAAGTTCATTTGGCCCCCTTTGGTTTCAATTTTTGGGGTTTGTATACCCTTTTGCCCCCTGAAAAACCCTTACAAAATCCCCCCTTTTTTCTCAGCTTTTTCACAAATCCCCAAGAATTAAGCACCTCTTTTCCCCTTATGTCTTCCAAATTGTCTGCTAGGGGGGTAATTCCTTTTAATAGTTTTTCAATGTTTCGAGTGGTGACGAAATTGTATTTTTTTCCCACATATTTGGGACAAGTACACATACCCCCAAAATCACCCTTGGTTTTTTTAAAATTAAATTGTTTACTCAAATCTTCTCTTATAAATGGGATTAACAAATTCTTTTTTTTCCCTATAAAAGGACAAATAACATTCCCACAGGGATAGACCCACCCCCCGGAGACTTAACAATGTTTTTTTTTCCATCTCCCAAAAAATGACTATGTACAAATTTCTCCCAATTTTTTTCCTCTTTTAATGACATGGGAAAGGAATCCCTAAGAATACTGGTTTTTGCCTTCAGAAGGGGAAAAATGTCTTTAATAGTCCCTCTTTAATTGGCTCTATCATAAAGGCCCTATGAAACGAATTAAATATTTTTTTTTTCCCCCCTTTTTTATGATTAAAAAAGTCTCTTCACTGGTAAAACCCCTGTTAAACCCTTCCCCAAAAATTTTTTTTGGGGAACCCCTTCCCTGAAAACTGATTTAACTTTAAAATTTCTTCATTGAAATCCCTAATGTAAAAAACAGTTTCTAAGCCTAAGAAAAAGGTATGGGGAAACCCCTTTTTTTTAGAAGGGGGATTCCAGAGAAAAATTAACAGGGGTATTGGTAGCCCTATTTTTTCCGAAAAATCTTTTGTCTGAATTGTTGTTTTCATCCAACATATTAAATCCCAAAAATTAATTTTCTCCAAGAATTTCAAACGTGAATTTACCCCAAATTTTTTTATCATTGAGTTAGATACCCAAAAAATTGATTTAATTTTTTTACTACCATCCCAAAAAAACAAAATTCATCAAAAAAGGCCCCAAAATAAAAACCGGTCTTGAAATTTCAAGGTTTAGAAAAAACAATAGCATCCTCCACCAACCTAAAAATAATTTAAAAATTGGTGAAAACTTTGCCATGGCTGTCCTTTTATTTATGATAAAAGGGGGCCTCAAAAAAAAATATTATTTTCAAAACAAAATCCAATAACTGTAAAACCAAATCTTGTGTTCCGAAATTGTGTACTTTGTGTTCAAAAATAATTGATTGCTTCGGCCCCCGATCAGGGTTGGTTTTTTGTATGGGCTTTCCCTTTAAACTGCAAAAAGTGATTTTACCACCACTAGTCATTAATTCTCATCACAGATGTCATCACGTATGTCTTAAGATAGAAAAAGGCCTGACAAAGGGCATCAAATTTCAAATCCCCATAGTGCTACCCCCTTTTGTTAAATTTTTCTACCTAACTATCGGTTTTTTTGGGATTGGCACAACCCTTTATGCTTTTTGGAATCATAAAAGGTAGCAATAGTATATTCAATTTAATAAAATTTCTTTTTCCCCCCATAATAATTTTTTTTTCAATTTATCCCAAAAAGCTTTTTTTAAATTCCTTTAGATACTAAGGTTGATCTTTTGGAAACCCTTATAGTTTCTGAAACACCAAATTCCTCCAACCATCTTTTCGACCCCTCGAATTTTTTTTTTCCTTTTTTTAATTTCTTCTCTCAAAGATTCTATATTTCGTTGTAATTTTTGTTCTAAATCAGGGAAATCTGGATGGGCCCGAAAGTTATTAATCTCCACTATCTCCTGATTTAGTTGTTCACTTAATTTATTGAACGAAATTCTTTCATATTCTGACAGGTATTTCATCAATTTCAGAGAGCATTCAGTTAGCAGTTTTTCCCTACCCTTGATAAAAATGGAATCCTCTAAATGTGTATTTGGTCTCAAACTAATCCGTAATCCTCGATACACAATTTGTTGTTGTATATATGTCTCTAGATTGGCTACTTCCCAGCCTGCCCGAATTTGTTGTTTGTATGTTTTATTTAATTTCTGAAAGGCTATATGGCCTATGGCAAAATAGTAAATATAGTGATCAAAAGTCACTCTCTGTTCTCTTGCGAGATTCCCAATTTTTTGAAGATTATGTGACGAGGCCGAGCAGAGTCACGTTCCTGGCGGAGCTCCTCTTGTCTCTCGGTGAAGCGCACATCAATCCGCGTGGCCAGGTGGATCAACTCAGACAGGGAAGCTGGAAGATCCCTTGCGGCCAAAGCATCCTTGACCTGGCTAGAGAGGCTTTCTTGAAAGTACCGCAGAGGGCGGCCTCATTCCCGGTCAGCTCCGAGGCCAAGGTGCAGAATTGAATGGCGTAGTCACCAACCGAGGATTCTCCCTGTCGTAAGTTCAGGAGTGCGGTCTCCGCAGACAAGGCCAGTGCCTGTTCCTCAAAAACGCAACGGAACTCCTTAAAAAAGGCCTGCAGGTCGCCCACCAGCAAATCACCCCTATCCCAGAGGGGGGTCGCCCACGCCAGAGCCTTCCCGGAGAGCAGGCTGAGGACGAACGCCACCTTTGCGCGTTCGGACGGAAACGGGGTCAGCCATCAGTTCCACGTTGCATAGAGCTCTGAGTAAAAGACCCCCCTGCATAGCTTCGGGTGTCCGTCAAACTTCGAGGGAAGCGATAGCCGGAGCTTGGGCCCCATAGCAGCGAGTGAGCCGGCAGGTGCAGGAACATGTGGAGATGGTTGCGGGGGCTGCCGTTGAGAGGCGATGAGCTGTTGCATCATGGTCGTCAGCTGATCCAACCGCTGCGTCTGCTGCGGCAGCTGCTGAGATTGCTGGGCAACGATGGACGTCAGATCCTCCACGCTGGGTAACGGGACCTTGGCGGGATCCATGGCCGATTCCAACTGTAACGGTCCAAGGTTGTTGACCCACTGGGCCAGCACAAGCGATGGCGGAAGCCACACCAGGGAGCGGAGACTAAGTGGGTCCCGGTTTTCACCAGAGCCCCCCGCAAAGCGGGATGGACTTGCTGCAGCGGGATTCCAACAGGTCGCTACCCCTGATGTAACTTGCTTGTGGTGGTAGCCAAGGTATGACGCAGTACCGAATCGGCAGGCAAACTCGTAGTCGGGGACGGGCCGGAAGGTCAGGGCAGGCAGCGAAGATTCATGGTCGGAGAACGTAAGCCGGAAGGACTGATACAGGAAAGGCAACTGGAACATAGAACGCACTTCCTCGCATAGGTAAGAGCACTATGGAATCGGCAAGGGCCAGGAAGAAGTGGAGCATTAATATAGGGTCAGCGGAAGGTGATTTTGATTATCTGCGCGCTGGCCCTTTAAATTTGACAAAGCCGGCGCGCGTGCGCCCTAAGGAGCGGGGTAGCGTACACCGGCTGGGTACAGCAGCAGGAACGCGGTCAGGTGAGGAAGGGAGCCTGCGGGCGCGTGTGCGCTCGTGGATAGCAGCGCCACCCGCCCGGACGCAGACTGCGCCGCAGGGGTACGTGTGGGCCCGCAGCCCGGATCACGGACTGCGGCGCTGCTCATAACAACGCCACATGCCAGTTAATTTTCTGCTGGTGATTTCTGTAGCATAATTTAAAATCCGGGGGTTTAATTAAGCGTGTTTGTGCTTTCTTATTCAGTAAAATACACGGCGTTTTAACACGCCACATACCAGTTAATTTTTTTCCTGGTGATTTCTGTAGCACAATTTATATCAAAAAGTTACCCAAGCCTGTTAATAGGTTCATTTGGAGTCAAATACAGGGTGTGTAGTTATCATATACAGATATCTTCATTTTAAAAAGAGTCTGTAAATTTTTGAACAGTATGTCAGACAGAGAGGTGGCTGGGGTCTTCACATTTCGAGTGGCAGTGGCCAAACTTCCTGGGCAGGCAAAGGTCGCAGCACAGCAAGGGGACGTCGCAGCAGGAGTCACTCGGTGAGACCAGAACTGCTGGTGTCATCCAGCAGCCTTGTGTTGACCGGCAACCCAAGGGTTCTTGATTGGTTAATTAGGTCATCCACTTCCTCCCAGATGACATCTGACAACCCCAGCCAAGAGTCGGTGGGAACATCAGACACAACCCTTAGTTGGCATGGCCCAGGAGCGGGTCAGCGGCCCTCACCTGTCCTCAACCCGCCTCTGTCCCGTCCGGTTCCCTCAGCTAGAGATTCACTATGTGGTCTGGGCTCAGCGCCACTATACAGCGAGGATGAACAATTTGAGGACAGTAAGCAGCTACTTGGCAGTGAAGAAATTGGGCCGATATCCCCTGCTTCTTGCAGTAGGTGGCAAAGTATGGATGTGGAGAGGGGCATGGGAGGTAATGTTGTGAGGGTTCAGCCTTGGCATACCAAGACCGTCGAGCAGGACAGCAGTGAAGATCCAACAATAATCGATGATGATGTCGCCGACCGCACTTGGGAGCCGGGTGAAGTAAGGGATTAATCATCATCAGGAGAAGGCGCCAGTTTACACGTCAGGCAGCGACGCAGCCAGCAAGTGGGTAGTGTGGCCGTGAGTCAACATGGTAGCAGCAGTGCGAGGTTGGAAGCAAAACGGCCATGGGGTAGAAAACCCGCTTCGCAGGTTCAAGGAAGTAGCGGCACAGCAGCGGTAGTAGTCACTCAGTGCGGAGCATTGGCGGTAAAATCAGCTACTCAGCGGTGTGGCAGTTCTTTGCTAAGACACCGGAGGAGCCGAACATGGGTATATGTAGAATCTGTGGGCAGAAAGTGAAGCGTGGCCAGGGAGCTAATGTTGGCACCACGGCCCTGCGTCAACACATGCAGCGTCACCATCCGGTGGCCTGGGAGAAACGTGGCTCAGATATGGTGGTCCATCCTGCCGCTGCAGCAGCAGTGCCCAGTGGCACGCATGCCATTTCAGCCAGTCAAGGCTCCACCAACTCTGCAAAAGAGAGCTGTTTCTCTTTGCCATCATCTCCTGGTCCAGATGCTTCTGCTCCTCGCTACTCATGGTGCCAGCAGTCGTTCAACGAGGCGATTGCAAAGAGACAACAGTATACGTCCAACCATCCTAAGGTGCAGAAGCTGACCGTGCTCTTGTCCAAGTTGTTGGTACTGCAGTCCCTCCCTTTCCAAATGGTGGACTCTGCACTGTTCTGAGACCTAATGGCCTGTGCCGAACCGAGGTGGAGAGTTAAAAGCCGTAATTTCTTTTTCCAAAAAGGCAGTACCAGCCCTTCACAAATATGTAGAACAGAAGGTGGGCCAGTCCTTGAGCTTATCGGTTTCTTCCAAGGTGCACGGCAGCGCAGACATGTGGAGCTGTAACTACGGTCAGGGCCAGTACATGTCCTTTTCGGCCCACTGGGTGAATGTGCTTCCTGCCCAGCCAAACCAACAACTTGGACAGGAGACGATGCTTTCTCCTCCACGTTGTCAAATTGCTGCTCCTGCGCCAATGTCCGCCTCCTCCTCATCCACCCCCACCATATCAGCCTCCACAAGTACTGCTCCATCATACCACATGCGTAGGACATGTGTCACGCAGTTCTACACCTGGCTTGCCTCAGCGAACAAAGTCACACAGGGGAGGAACTGCTCCGTGTCATGCAGCAAGAAATCGATGTGTGGCCTTCTCCATGCCAACTGCAAAATGGAACCATCATGACATACAATGGGAGGAACATGGTGTCCGCGCTGCACTGAGGAGGGATGTTCCATGCACCCTGCATGGCGCACGTGTTCAATCTGGTTGTGAAAAGGTTCCTGAAGTCTTCCACCGATCTTCAGAACACTCTGAAAATGGCCAGGAAACTGTGCATGCACTTCATCCATTCCTACAAAGCCAGGCACACCATCCTCGAGTTGCAGCTGCAGACGGCCTCCCCCAACACACATTGATATGGGATGTTTCCACCCATTGAAATTCCAGCCTGCACATGTTGGACCGACTGTATGAAAAGAGAAAGGCCATTAACGATTTTTTGATGATCCAGGCGGACAGGAGTACTCCCCTGTGTAACTTTGATGTCAGCCAGTGGCAGCTCATGCGTAAGACCTGCCATTTGCTGAGGCATTTGAGGAGACCACGTTATTTGTCAGTCGCCAGGACTACGGGATGAATAACGTCATTCCACTGCTTCATGTCCTAAAACAGATGCTGAAAAATCTGTCTGGGGACTAGAGATGTGGCGACTACATTTCGCTGCCACATGAGTCCGGTGGGAACTGAACTCGAGGAGGAGGAGGAGTACATTGGAGCACGAGCATTGTCTGGTGAAATGAGTGGATTTTCTACCCAGGTGACAAGAGAGGAGTTGCAGAAGCAGCTGGAGGAGGTAGATGGAGATGAGGAAGATGAGGCAGATGACCCGCAAGCACCGTGGCAGTATACAGTGGAGATGGAGGCAGGGAGTCCCTCAGAGTCACTTGCGCACATAGCACGCAGCAGGCTGATTTGCCTTGCTAGTGACAGCCGAATAGTCACCATCCAGCATAGGTATGACTTCTGGCTCTCCACCCTTTTGGACCCTCACTACCGGTCCAAAATGGGAGCCTTTTTTCCAGCTGCTGAGAGGGAGGACAAACTCAAATACTATAGAGAAATCCTCCGTAGTCAGTTGGCCGCTGCCTATGTGCAGCATGGTCCATCCTCTGACAGGTCTGACCGGAAGGATTCCTCTGTGCTCACGTACCACTGCCACGGCTGCTGTAGGAAGGTGGGGGGGTAGGAGCAGTACCAGCTCCATCAGCAGCAACCTAAGTCTGAAGTCGCTGATGAGCAGCTTCCTTCACCCGCATAGTGAGGAGGGCACTCGCCATCAACAGCAGCAGGACCTGGAGCAGACCCTGAACCAACAGGTGGTGGCCTACTTGGACAGCACTCTGCCACCCCAGTTAGAAGATCCGCTGGACTACTGGGCAGCCAAACTGGATGTGTGGCCGCAACTTGCCGAGTTTGCAGTGGAGAAACTGTCCTGCCCGGACAGTAGTGTGGCATCAGAGCGGGTGTTCTGTGCAGCGGGGACCATCGTTACCCCAATGAGAACCCGCTTGTCCACCGGAAATGTGGAACGACTGACCTTTGTCAAGATGACTCAGGCGTGCCTTATGCGTCAGATTACATCAGCCATGATGCCTCACCAAAACTTTGAGAAATTAGTCTGGATTCAGCTACCTGCCTCAGCCACTTTTCTGATGCCGCCACCCGCCTGATGCCACACATCTGCTGCCAGTTTCTCCATCTGTCAAGATGATAAATCAGGTGTGGAAATTATCTTTCGTTCCACCCCTTTAACCAATTGAATGTCTCCTCCGAATTATATTATTATTATATTATTATTACAGCTGTCGACAGCCGGAGCTCGAGAGACCCACACCTCCGTTTGGGACATAAATCTGCTTTTTTAACAGGAAGTAACAGTTTGATATCTTCTACGTATTAAGAATCACATGATCATTCTATCATTGGCTAATTGGCTGTTGCTTAAACCTCATAGTCTCCTGTATCTACATAAGGTTGCTAGGCATTAGTTGATAAGAGACATTCCGAGAGAGAGAAATTTCTTTGGTTTCTTGATAAAAGTTCTCGCTGAAGCAGACAGTGCATCCATTCAAGTAAAGCTGTGTGAAAGATATCTGATACTTCGATAAGGATGTATAGCAGTAAAAGCAGTTTAAACAAACTATCTGATGAGCTTAATAAGAATGTAATGATGAAACAGACTTTTATGTTTTTCCCTTAAATTACCAACTTGACAGTCCCCCCTAAAAACATCAGAATCTGTTCTAACGCTCCCCCTATAGCATGAATGATGATTGATGCTCTTCCCTAAACTGAGCAAGAATGGGTAAAAGTCACTCTCCTTAAACAGCAGGGTGAACAGATGGAGCGGGTGTTGAACCCACTGAACCACTCTCTGGCTTGCTCCAAGGGGTGTAACCAAGCAACCGCCAGCCTCTTCACAGAGCCTTTGATGGTAAGGATGACTGTTGACCAACGACCGCCAGGTGCCACCTCAGAGCAGTCCCCGGCAGAGGCAATCTATGGATTGTTTACAATCTCATATCCCTCAATGATTCTGGAAAGTCATGATGGAGGTGGCGCTTAATTGTTCAGCTATACCTTGTAAGGCATCTTGGGTGTAATTATCAAACCTCGGTTGATTATAATAGATGCAATTTATCCAGTCCACACTTTTGTTGATTGTTATTTGGGGCGTAAGTGATTCAAACCCTGCTTTGACCTGATCCCTAGCTTTGAATTCATCAGGCACCCCCCTTGGTTGTCCCTTTTGCATTTTTACACATATCCAGACTAGACAAACATATGAAATGATAATGGAAAAGTTCATAATGACTTATTGATCGCAGTCACTTTCAGGCAGTGTGAAGCATGCACCCAGGTGGGTCTTCCTTCAAGTTTCACTGAGGTTGGGAACACCAGGAGAACTTGGTATGGTCCTTCAAATCTGGGCTTCAGAGAATCTCTGACGTGTTTTGATCAGAGTCTGGATCTGGAATGGAGGAGAACACTATGGCATGGATTAGTTTCAATTCATTACACAGATTTAAAACATATTTTACAAGGCTATCATTCCCTGCACTCAACTACTGCTGGTGAAACCTCCCTAATCTGGGCGGGCCCGAGAATACTATCTCCTATGGAGTCAGACCAGTGGGTCTGCGTAGGGGTATTTCTGACAGAATAGAGTGCAATGGGTAGGATCTCGGGCCAAGGAAGAGATGTTTCTTTGCTAGCCTTCAGAATTCTGTTCTTCAGAGTGCCGTTCATTCTTTCCACTTTTCCACTGGATTCGGGATGGTAGGGAGTGTGCAGGCCGAGGTCAGCTCCTACTAGTCTCCAAATGTCTCTGGTTACTTCTGCAATGAATGCAGGTCCTTGTTCAGATTCAATAACCTCAGGGATCCCAAATCTGCATATCAATTCAGTCAATAGTTTCTGTGGTTCTGGCAGGCATGTTCGTAACTGGGTAGGCTTCAGGCCATCCTGAGAACATATCCACCACTACTAGAACATACTTGTACTTTCCACTCTTTGGTAATTCAATGTGTTCAATCTGGATCCACTGGAAAGGATATAGTGGTTTACCTAAATGCTTCCTTGGTGTTGGCATCAGTACTCCTGGGTTACAAGTATTGCATATTTCACAACTTCTAGCATAGTTACTTGCCGTGATGGAGATTCCAGGTGCTAGGTATATCTTTTTGATTGAAGAAATCATCTGGTTATTTACTCTGTGGGTAGTACCATGATCCCATTGTACTACAGCTGGATATAATGCCCTTGGTAAACAAAGTCTATTGTCTTTCCTCTAGAATCCATCTTGGCGTACCTCTGCTCCCAAATCCTCCCAACTTTTCCGTTTCTTTGGGCTTATTTGAGTTTGAAATTGTCTCAACAGGTTAACACCTGGATACAATGCATCTTGTCCTTGGTTCTTCTCTTCTTTTCCTCTCTCTTCTTTCCTTCTTCTTGCTTCTTCTCACCTTCTTCTTTCCTTCTTTCTTCTCTGATTCTCCTTCTTTCTTCTCCCATTCTCCTTCTTTCTTCTCACATTCTCCTTCTTTCTCTGGTCAGCACATATACAGCCACTCCTGCTTCCTCTCGAATCTCTGGGAAGAGAGCTACGGACTTTGCAGCCAAGTCTGCTCTGTAGGTGCCTTCTTGAGCTGGCAATTGGAGAGCATGCATCAGAGTCTGAACGGCTTCTTGATTCTTGATGGGCGTTCCACTAGCTGTCTGGAAACTTTGCAGGTCCCACTTCAGGCCAAAGTCATGGGCTACTCCGTACACGTAGGCCGAATCAGTGTATATGTTCACCGTCTTCTCTTTGGCGAGCTTACAGGCTTCCGTTACAGCCCAGAGTCAAGCTTCTTGGGCTGACATTCTCGAAGGTAAAGATGCAGCCTTCACGGTTTCTTGCAAGGTAACCACAGCAAATCCTGTATGGAATCATCCTTGATCATCCGCATATCTGGGTCCATCTGTGAAAAAGATATAGGCTGGGTTCTCCAACTTGAATGTAGAGACAGTAGGAAGATGGGAGGTTTCAGCCTCCATTTGTTCAAGACAGTCATGAAGAGGTTCATCCGTGGCAGTCTGATCTTCATCTTTGGTAGACCGATCTTCATCTTCCCCCCTTGAGAGAGGAAGCAGAGTGGCTGGGTTGAGAGTAGTACATCTCTTCAAGGTGACATTCTCAGGCATCAGTAATGGGCATTGTATACAGAGATGGCGTTGTTTACTGAGATGAGGTTGCTGCGACTGTTTCAGAAACCCTTGCAGATCATGAGGAGCCAAAACATTGACCGGATGGCCAAAAATGATGTCTTGAGTTTTTTCAAGAAGAACTTGTGCAGCAATGACAGCTCTGAGGCAGGTAGTGGCAGTCCATGCAACAGGATCTAACTTGCAAGAATAGTATCCCAGAGGTCTCATACGCTTGCCATGTTTTTGTGTCAAGACTTCGGAAGCGTGGCCATAGTCTTCAAATAGGAAGAGGTTGAAAGGCTGTGAGTTGTCTGGGATTCCCAGAGCCGGAGCTTGTAGTATAAGTTTTTCCAAGGTTTGAAAACACTCTTGTGCCTCAAGTGAGAGTTCATTGGTGTAAATAATGTCCTTGAAAGAATCATATAAAACTGGAGGCATTAGGTATCCATTGACGACAGTGACAAGGCCTAGAAATCCTTGAAGCTGTTTTAGATTGGTCGGTGTAGAAATTAGCATCACAGCTTTTTTCCGATCATCAGTAAGGTGTTTGGTCCCCTGTGATATGCAATGTCTGAGGAACACAACTTTCTTAGAACACCATTGGAGCTTGGACTGTGAGACTTTGCAGTTAATGGATGCCAAATGTTGAAGTAGACTCAAAGAGCTTGATTGACAAGTTGGAAAATCAGGTGCACACAAGAGAATATCATACACGTCCTGCAGGGCTTGAGTCAACTGGTTGGGTGAATTCTGTGCCCCTTGAAGCATCCTCGTCCAGGTGAGCTGAGTACCACGATAAGTGAAAGCAAAAAGGTATTGACAGTCCTTGTGCAGTGGGACACTGAAGAAAACATTGTAGAAACCATAGACTGAGGAGTAAGCAGCTGAAGCAGGTACTTGGCTGACAAGAACATGAGCTTTGGGGACCACAGGGTTCTCATAATCCGTTACAGCAATGACTGCTCCTGAGTCCTGAACCAGGGATAACTTTCTTGTGTATTTGCAGGAGATATGCAGTGGATAATCACCCCATTGTTCAAGAAGGCTGTGATCTGTGACTCCAGGTATTGTTCTTGATCATGCTTTAAGGGATATTGAGGCTTGTAGAGCTTCATGTGAAATTGGAGTATTGTAGTCCAAATACATTCCAGAAGAATCATATCTGATAGTAGCATTCATCGTTTGCAGAAGATCAGCTTCAAGCAGATTGGTTGGGTAAGTAGGAGAGATAAGTAGTCTAGACAGGAGTCCATGATGTCCAATTTGCACAGGGTAGGTTAAGCGAGTCTGGGTTGGTCGTCCACCTACTCCTACTCATGAAATGTAATCAGGAGAAAGTATGACGTCCAGTGGAATGTCAGAAGTTCAGAACCGATCTGGCTGCACCAGTGTCTACAAGAAAAGGAAGTTGGTGGCCATTAATTTGAAGATTGACGGTCAACACGGGTACATAATGACTAACAGTGGTGTTCTCTGAAGCATTGAGAAAAACTGTAGACATAGGCTTGCCGGAATCCTATGGATGAGGACGATAGGAGTTTGCCCTTGGGGTTTTGGAAAGTGATAAGCCCGCATCTTAAGGATATGCTTGTTGGTACTGACTATGGTTAACATTGGTAAATTGAGGTCCAATGAATGGATTATTATTAGAGATGGGCGAATTTCTAAAAAATTAGATTCGCCGAATTTTCCGACAAAATTCCTTTCGGTCCGAATTACTTCGGGACGAATCGCGTTAAAAAACAGCTATTTCCAGGCTGCACAGAGCCTGTAGGGTGCTGTAGAACTAAATATGCAGAGGGAGCTTGGTTTGGTCTTCATACAATGTTGTGTTTTAGTATGACAAGCATATGACTGCCGCCGCTCTTAGAATCACTTCACTATAAAATTCCCTGGGCACTTAAGAGGGCAAAACTGACCAAAAAACTGAAGGGGGAATGTAGCCTGATAAAGACATGGCAGCGCCAGCTGGAAAAAAAACAAGCTGAGGGCTCAGGTGGCAACATCAGTAGGCCATGGATTAGTGGCAAACACAGGAGTAGGCCACAGAGTGGCACAATAACACGGTGTGGAGGGTACGGCAGCAGCCACAGCAGCAGCATGAGGTCAGACAGTGGCACAATCACATTCTGGTGGTGACAAAAAAAGGAGTAGGCCACATAGTGGCACAATGACACAGTCTGGAGGGCACGGCAGGAGCAACAGAACCAGCATGAAGTCAGACAGTGGCACAATGACAGAGTGTGTAGGTCACGGCAGCAGCCACAGCAGCAGCATGAGGTAAGACAGTTGCACAATGACATTCTAGAGGTGGCACAAACAGGAGTAGGCCACAGAGTGGCACAATGACAGTGTGTGGAGGTCACGGCAGGAGCAACAGAAGCAGCATGAGGTCAGACAGTGGCACAATGACAGAGTGTGGAGGTCACGGCAGCAGCCACAGCAGCAGCATGAGGTCAGACAGTGGCACAATGACTTTCTGGAGGTGACCAAAAGAGGAGTAGGCCACAGAGTGGCCAATAACCCCAGTGTGGAGGCACAGGGAGCAGCCACAGCACAGCATGAGTCAGACAGTGGCACAATGACAGAGTGTGGAGGTCACGGCAGCAGCCACAGCAGCATGAGGTCAGACAGTAGCCCCAATGATATTCTGGGGGGGGGCAAAAACAGGAGTAGGCCACAGAGTGGCACAATGACAGAGTGTGGAGGTCATGGCAGGAGCAACAGAAGCAGTATGAGGTCAGACATTGGCACAATGACAGTGTGGAGGTCACGGTAGCAGCCACAGCAGCAGCATGAGGTCAGACAGTGGCACAATGACATTTGGAGGTGGTAAAAAAAACAGGGGGTGGGCCCCACAGGATTGGCACAATGACGATTTTTTGTGGGGTCACGGCAAAAGCAACGCAGCAGATGGGGTTCCAGAGATTTGGCACAATGACGGGTGGGGAGGGGGCCCAGTAGAAAGCAAAAACCCGCGCAGCACATGAGGTCCTAGAGGGGGAAAATGACAGAGTGGGAGGTGATTTGGCAATACCAGCCCCATTTAAAGTGGGGGTGGGCAGAGGGAGAAACTTTTCAGCAGATGTGTGGCATCGGGCGGGGGGCCCGGCATCAGAATAGTGGCTAGGCGGGTAGTTTAAACCCAGTTCATTTCTCAAAGTTTTTGGTGGGGTGCGCAGGGAGTTTGTAACTGACCCCTAAGGCATTGGGGTGTGTGGAAACCCTGGGGGATCCACGCCTGTTTCCCATCTTGACAAAGGTCAGTTGTTCCACATTTTCCGTGGACAAGGGGGTTTTCCCCTTGGGGAAAACGAGGCCCCCGCCCGCATAAACCCACCCACTCGATGCCCCCTTACTGCCCGGGGAGGAAACGTTTCTCCACGGGAAAACCAAACAATTTGCGGCCACACATCTGTTTGGCTGCCAGTGGGTCCAGCGGATCCGTTGGTTCGGGGCCCCTGCCCCCAGGTCCTGCTGCTTTGATGGCGAGTCCCCCCTAAATTGGGCGGGTTGAAGGAAGCGCTCATCATTTGACTCCAGACTTAGGTTGTGTTTGATGGAGCGGGTATGCCCCAAACCACCCCCCTTCCCACAGCGCCGGGGGCAGTGGTAGTAAAGCGCGGGGAAACCCCCCCGGTCAAAACCTGTCAGAAGGGGACGATGCCGCACATGGGGCAGGGCCAAACTGACTACGGAGAATTTTCTATAAAATATTTGGTTTGTCCTCCCTCTCAGAGCGGGGAAAAAAAAAGGCCCCTTTTTTGGGACCGGTAGGGGGGGCCCCCAATAGGGTGGAGGGGCCAGAAGTCATCCCCTTTCCCCGGTTGGTGACTTTTGGCTGCCCACTAGCCAGGAAAAAAATGCATGTGCGGGCCATCTGAACAAGGGGACCGAGGGTTCCCTGCTAAAATGAATATGCACGGTGTTTTTGCGGGTCTTTGCCTCGTTTTTCCTCTTTCTCATTACCTCCCCCAGCGCTCCTGCTCCCCCTCTCCTGTCATGGGTAAAAAATTCCACCCCATTTCACCGGGGACAATGCTTCGGGCTCCAATGTCTCCTCCCCCCCCATTTTCGGGTCCCCCCCGGATCATGTGGCCCGAGTGTAGTCGCCAATTCCGCCCCTGCCCAGAAGTTTTTTTTCAGCATCTTTTCCAGGACTTTGAAGCAGGGGGAATGGTTATTCATCCCGAAAGCCCTGGAAAAAGGACAAATAAAGGGGGTTTTCCTCAAAAGGGCCCTCAGAAAAACGGAAGGTGTCAACATGAGTGCCACTGTTGACATCAAAGTTTCAAAGGGGGGGGTACTCCTGTCCGCCTGGATCATAAAAAATCTTTTAATGGCTTTCTCTTTCTTTACAGTCGGCCCAAGATGTGCGGCTGGAATTCCAACGGGTAAAAATTTATCCCCATATCAGGTGTTTTGGGGGGGGAAGGCGTTCTGCCGCTGCAACTCGAGGAGGGTTTTGCCTGGTTTTGGGTAGGAAAGGATGAAGGCATGACAGTTTTCCTGGCCATTTTCAGGGGTCTTCTGAAGATCGGTGGAAAGACTTCAGGAACTTTTTCACATCCCGATTGAACACGTTTCGCCTGCATGGCGCATGGACCATCCCTCCTCGGGTGCCGGCAGCGGGACACCCTGTTCCTTTCCCCCTTTTCCCTTAAACCTTTGGGTTTCCGATTTCCAGTTGGCGCGGAGAAAGCCACACATCGATTTCTTGCTGCATGACGCAGAGCAGTTCCTCCCCTGTTTGAATTCGTTCGCCGATTCAATCCAGGTGTAGAACTGTGTGACACCGCTGTGCCCTACACATGTGGTATGATGGAGCATTTCTTGTGGAGGCTGAGATGGTGGTGGTGGTGGAGGAGGAGGAGGCGGACATTGGCGCAGGAGCAGCAGTTTGACAACGTGGGAGGAAAAAAAGCGCCGTCTCCTGTCCAAGTTGTTTGGTGTGGCTTGGGCGGGAAAAACACATTCCCCCAAAGGGGCCCGGGTAAAGGACATGTACGGGCCCTGACCATAGTTACAGTCCACACGTCCGCGCTTGCCGTGCACTTGAACAAACCGATAAGCTCACGGACTGGCGTACCTTCTGTTCTACATATTTGTGAAGGGCTGGTACTGCCATTTTGGAAAAGAAATTACGGCTTGGAACTCTCCACCTCGGCTTGGCACAGGCCACTAATTCTCTGAACGGTGCAAAAGTCCAACCATTTGGAAAGGGGAGGGACTTGCATTTACCAAAAACTTGGACAGGAGCACAGTTTAGCTTCTGGCTTTAGGATGGGTGGGACGTTATACTGTTGTCTCTTTGCAATCGCCTCGTTGAACGACTGCTGCGCCATGAGTGGTGAGGAGCAGGGGGCGTCTGGACCGGGAGAGATGGCAAAGAGAAACAATTTCCTTCTGCAGAGGTGGTGTAGCCTTTTACTGGCTGCAATGGCATGCATGCACTGGGAGCTTTCTGCTGCGGCGGCGGCAGGATGGACCACCACATCTGAGCAATGGTTCTCCCCGGCCACAGGGGATGGTTTACCCTTCATATTTCGGCTTTCTTTCCCCTTTGGTGTTTTTAGCAAGAACTGGGCCCCACCGCGAGTAGGGTTTTTATGCCAACGCTCCCCACTGAGTGACTACTACTGCTGCTGCCTCGCTGAGCCCCTGTCCCGTACTTTCTTGGCCCTGCGAAGCGGGTTTTCTACCCGTGGCCGCTTGGTTCTGCCCCTCACACTGCTGTACCCTGCTGATTTGGGCCCCACACAACACCTTGTGGTGCCCCCGCTGCCTGACACGCAAGCTGACGTTTTCTCCTGGCTTGATGAAGCCTTGCTTCCCCCGGTCCCGAGTGGGGTGGCTACATCTCACGAAAAATGTTTATTTTCACTGCTGTCCTCATAAAAGGTCTTGGTATGCAGAGATGACCACTCACAAATGACCTCATGCCACTCTAAAATCTTTTCTTTGCCCCTATGCAAGAAGCAAGGGATTTTGGCCCCTTTTCTTCGTCCCAAAAGTAGGTGACTGTCCTCCTCAAATTGTTATCCTCGCTGTATAGTGGGCTGAGCCCAGCCCACATATAGATCATGGCTGGGGGCCGGATGGGACGTGGGGGTTTTTGAGGAAGGTGAGGGCCATGACCCGCTCCGGGCCTGCCAAATAAGGGTTGTGTCTGCGCCCCACGATCTTGGGGGGGTTTGTCAGATGTATTGGGGGAAGTGGAGACTAGTCAACCAATCAAGAACATTGGGTTGCTGATAAACTAGGGCCCGTAGATGCCCCGGCGTTGTGGCCTCCCCGAGTGCCCCCTGCTGCGAGTCCCCTTACTGTACTGCGACTGTGACTGCCCCAGGAATGTTTGTGCACTGCCACTCGCTGTGAAGAGCCTCCCAACTCTCTGTCTGAATCCGTTTGTTCTAAAATTACATACTCTTTTTAATGAAGATATTTATATGAAAAATCACCCCCTGTATTTGACTCCAAATGAACCCAGTAACAAGTTTGGGAAAACCCCTTGGAATAAATTGCGCCCCAAAAATGGCCAGGAAAAATTTACTTGTAGTGCCTTTTTAAAAACCACTGTGTTTTTTATGAATATAAAAGACAAAAAGGCTTAATTAAAAACCCCCGGATATGATTATGTACATTAAAATTTTTCTTTTCCCTTGAAAAACACGTTTCTTTTACTGACCCCAAACAGCGAAAAATGCTTTAAACAACTATTGGTGTAAAAAGCGCAAAAAAATGTGTGCCAAAAATTCCAGCATGTAGCGTGTTACAAAGGTGTTTTTTTCGGAGCACAACAGCAGAAAAATGCTTATTAACCTTGGATTAATTGTGCAAATGAAATGGGTGCCAAAAAAACCCTATGAGCGGTTAAACGACGTGTATTTTACTGGCCCCGCAGTAAACGCTTAAATTAACTTTGGGTATGAATTTGCTACAAGCAAAATTTCTTCTTTGCCCTTGAAAAACACCATTTCTTTTGTGACCACAACGCAGAAAAAAAGCTTAATTAACCCTGGGGTCTAAATTGCCAAAAAAAATGAGCAGCCAAAAATTTGTGGTATTTGGATTGTAAAAAAGCTGTTTCTTTAACTGATAAACAGAAACAGGGTTGATAAAAATTTGGAAAATTTTTGGGCTAAGAACTGGCCGATAGCATTAAAATGTATATTTAGCTGAATTGGACGCACACTGGACTTCAATTCCAATACCCCACAAAATTAAACTGTAAGAGAAGTAGTCTCTGAGACAAGCTGTGACACCCCCCAAAAAAATCACAAAAGTTAGTTGTTTAGTGTGAGATCTCAGCAGCAGCAGCAGCAGCAGCTTCACAGCACAGTGAAAGCAGTGTGAACTGCCAGCGTCGCGCCCAGACTTATATAGTGCAGTGACATCACAGAATCCCAACGGTCTCTGACTGGCTTCATCTCTGCACATGTCATTTAGGTTACTCCTTTCTTCCTCCCAGACTTCTTTGCCCCATGTAACGCCATGTGCTCGCAGTCATTTTATCAATTAAAAACACGTTTCGTTCCCGCAAATCACCCCAAACTTCGACTTCGTTCAGAATCAAAGTTTTCCTGAAATTCTAAACGAATTCCACTTCGTTAGAATCAATTCGCCAATCTCTAATTATTATTGTAGGACTGAGGTCTGCGTTGTGTTTGTTGATTGAATCTTGACGGTTGAAGACCAAAAACTTGATACTGAGGTTGAAATTGATTATATGCTTCAGGGTATTGTGGTAGTTGCTGTCCATTGGTAGCAAGATTCCTTTTGTCATCACGAGCTTTAGTGCAGCACTGCCTCATGATATGCCCGGATTGGTTGCAGTAAAAACAAGTTTTCTGAGTTCGGCCTTGTCCGCCAGGGTGTGCGCTCTGGAAAGGTCGCGAACCGTTATCTCAATAGGAGCCTGTAGGTTGATACCCGGGGTTAAACTTGCTTTGGGGTTGATTGTAGAGTATGGTGTCTGGCTGAGCTATAGAGCCCTGTGGGAGCGCTTGAAATAGGGTCACCTTAGAAAAGTTCTTTAACTGTTGGGATGAATCAGTCTGAGTCATCAAAGAATACTGTGCCTTAGCAATGGAGAGAGGTTGACTTCCGGATAGTTCTGCATATTTTGCTCGAATAGTTTCAAAGTCCCAAATGGGTTTAAGTAAACCTATAACAAATGCCGTTGAAAAGAGGATTTTGTGAGCTTTAGTGTTCATGTCAAATCCATGGTCCTGGAATAAGGCAGACATTCGGTGATAAAAATACTCCACGGATTCCATAGGACTCTGAGTAGAATTGAAGATATTGACTGAGGACTCATCCATGCATTCCTTTGCCCAAGAATGAAGACGACGGCAGAACTCTTCCCCAGATGAGTAAGCACTGATGTCCTCAACAGTGTCTTCTTGTAGGGCTGATTTGATGATAGGCCAAAAGTAATCTCCAGCCTTGATGCTGGCATCATGGTATAGATATTTCCAAGGGGGAGAATTTTGGGCTTCTGTATCTGACTGATGCCACGGTAAACTGCCATAGGGTTTTTTCTCAGGGTCTGGCATTTTTGTTAGTAGATTATTAACTTGTTCGGGTGAAAAAGGCACGTAGCTTGGTTGATCCTGGGGTATTGTAGCTGGCGCCGATGGATGAGAAGGTAGCACCGGAAGAGAAAGAGAATCCAGTGGCTGAGGAGGTGGTGGTGGTGGTGCTGCCGATGGTGGGGTAAGTCCATGAATGAGTCTGGTTTTGGTGGTGGAGGGAATGTGGGTGTAGTTTGCAACGGGACCAAGGTTATACTCCTGAGCAAGGGTGAAGTTGCTCTAGGAGAGATAGGGGTTTGAGTAAGGGAGAGCCACGTAGTCTTCAGACATTTGGCCATAGCTTCTGTTAGTACCACTATCCGTATTTCAAGTACTGGAGGAATTGGCTTGTGTTCAAGTAATGCGGTGAGTATGGCCTGTGCTCATGTCATTGTTGGGAACGCAAAGATGCCAGAAGAAATGAGGGGTATGGACAGCGATTGGAACTTGTTAGCTTCGGCCAATTCAAGTACATTATGCATCGTTTGTTTCAAAACATTATTATTAATGGGTCCAATGCCATGAATAAGGTAATCACAGTTCATTTGGGCCCTGTCAGGACAACTGCGAACAGGGGGAAGGGGCACCACGGGGAAGGGCATAATTTATACATTTCCTGTTTCCCATTCCCCCTTCCTTCAAATTTCTTCAGCAAAAACCCCCATTAATGCAAATTGGATTGGCAGGATTAACTTTTCCCCCAGGGTTTAGAGGGAAAATTGCCCCCAAAATTGAAGATAAGAGTGGTGTTTGTACCCCAAATTGGGGTAATAACGTAAAACATCAGTTGATTTGGATTCACTTTTGGGGGTCCGAATTCACCTTAGGGTTAGGGGAAAATTTGTCAAAAGGGGTGACGTGTTGTCGGGGGAGTTTGATGATGGACTCTGGGCAGTGTCCCCGAGGAAGCAGGGGTGTTCTGGTAATGTGTCCTCTCCCAGAGCGCAGTCGTGTGCTGTGAGCTTTAAGTAAAATATGTTTTTAAATTTTGGGTTGCAGTGGGGTCCTGGATCCGTAGCTTTTTGAAATTTTGTTCTCCTCCCCCTTCCACTCCGTTAGCTTTTGAAAGTCAAAAAGGGGGCTTAGGGGAGGGGGGGCGTCCTACAAGCAGTGAGAAAAGGGGAAGAAGGGTTCGGGGCTGGTTTTGGTGTTTGTTGTGATGTTGCGGTGTGCTAAAAAAGACTTTATCACACGAAGCTGCATATCAAATGTTTCTTTAGCAGTAACAAGTGAAATCCCCCGGAAAGAGGTGGGAGTAGGAATGTTACTGGTTTTCAAATGGCCGCTGTTCAACTTCAACTCGGAATTTCCGGGTTCTTGGATTGTTTGGGACAAAAATATGGCCACGGAGGGGGAAGGGGGGGGGTTTGGTTTTGCTTTCCGATGAGGAGTGTTTGAACTTCATTAAAAAATGGCTACGGGAAATAATGGGGGGGAAGTAATAAAGGTGGATTAGTGTTGTAGTTCCCCCACAATCATGCAACTTTCAGCGTTTATGGAAAATTTATGACGATGCCAGCCAAATTGAAGTCGCCATCTTGGGAAAGGCGGCAGTCATCCCTATTCATAAGCATTCTTCAAATCCTTCTTATTTTTTACATTCAATTTCAATGTAATTATACTTTGCAGTTGAACACGCTATTCTCTGCCAAGCCACCATTGTAGAATGCCTCTGCAATTTTTTTTTTAGTGCGTCTCCCCCATATGTTTGGGTTGTAATTTAGTTTTATGCACGTTCACCAGAGAGTATCAAACTTTTTAATGGGGAATATTTACTACTTTTTCGCTTTCACTCGATGCACCTTTTGACTGAGCGCTTAAATTTTCAGTACGCCAAGGACGGG
Organism: Phyllomedusa bahiana; assembly: GCA_025379985.1. NCBI lineage: Eukaryota > Metazoa > Chordata > Amphibia > Anura > Hylidae > Phyllomedusa > Phyllomedusa bahiana. The sequence goes on along the minus strand of JAODAL010026759.1, from coordinate 17,890 downwards.
GGAGAAAATATGATCCACAGCATTTAGCTAGACCCCCCCAAAGTGCTTTGAATCGAAGCCAAGATTAACACTTGCAAAAATTTCGTGTGAAAGATAATAGTGACGTAGCCTAAATATAATATTAACCCTGAATGCAGTCACAAATTAAACAGAACAAATAAAACAGAACAAATTAACACAAGTGTATGTTGAGATTAAGCCCCAAACATAGCTAATTAATGTCTTCAGCAGGTTTTAGGTATTCTCAAAAATTCAGATCATCTGTCTATATAATTATAACAGGCTTTGGCTACTCTTTAACCAGTTCTCTTAGTAACGCAGATCATCTGTATATAACTATATCTGTATATAACTGTATATGACTATAACAGGCTTCGGTCGCTACCGGATTTCTTCTTAGGGACTGTTTCCCCGATATCTAATTTTTTACATCAAGAGCCCAGCTCTTGGATTACACTGAAATATAATACAAAAAGGAAAATACACTATCTAGTCACGTGTACTTTACAGAGCAACAAGCAGAGACATCAATTTGGTGGCGTTTAAAAGTATACGCATATGATACGCATACATGTACCAGAGCACACCCCGGAGGCACTCTGAAGCTTTCACAGGTCTCCTAAGAGAGGCGACAACCAGCAACCAGATTCTCACTACTGTCTGAAGGGATAAGTCACGGATTATAAAAAAAAACAGCGAACTTACCCTTTATAGTTGATCAGCTCCAAGTTCAGACAGTCAAGCAATCGTCCCGTTGACGGTAAGGCATCAGCTCCCCTTCGGATGGTCCTCGGGTCGTTTGAGAGCACGGCACCACTGTCAAAATGATACATCAGGTGTGGAAATGATCTTTTGTTCCACCCCTTTAACCAGTTGAATGTCTCCTCCGAATTATATTATTATTACAGCTGTCGACAGCCAGAGCTCGAGAGATAAGACCCACACCTCCGTTTGGGACATAAATCTGCTTTATTAACAGGAAGTAACAGTTTGATATCTTCTACGTACTAAGAATCACATGATCATTCTATCATTGGCTAATTGGCTGTTGCTGAAACCTCATAGTCTCCTGTATCTACATAAGGTTGCTAGGCATTAGTTGATAAGAGACATTCAATAAGAGAGAAATTTCTTTGGTTTCTTGATAAAAGTTCTCGCTGAAGCAGACAGTGCATCCGTTCAAGTAAAGCTGTGTGAAAGATATCTGATACTTCGATAAGGATGTATAGCAGTAAAAGCAGTTTAAAGAAACTATCTGATGAGCTTTATAAGAATGTAATGATGAAACAGACTTTGATGTTTTTCCCTTAAATACTAACTTGACACATCTGCCTACCACCATATTAACCAGGGACTGGTATTGCCACCCACCTCCACACTCTGTCATTGTGCCACTCTCTGACCTCATTCTGCTGCTGCTGGTGCCGTGACCTCCACACTGTATCATTGTGCCAATCTCTGACTTCATGCTGCTGCTGCTGTGGCTGCTGCCGTGACCTCCACACTCTGTCAATGTGCCACTCTGTGGCCTACTCGTGTTTTTGCCACCTCCAGAATGTCATTGTGCCACTGTCTGACCTCATGCTGCTGCTGTGGCTGCTGCCGTGACCTCCACACTCTGTCATTGTGCCCCTTTGTGGCCTACTCCTGTTTGAGCCACCTCCACACTCTGTCATTTGTCCACTCTCTGACCTCATAATGCTGTGCGGGCTGTTAGTGCTGTCACCTCCACATTGTGTCATTGTGCCACTCTCTGACCTCATTCTGCTGCTGTTGATACCGTCACCTCCACACTGTGTCATTGTACCACTCTCTGATCTAATGCTGCTGTGGCTGCTGCCGTGACCTCCACACTCTGTCAATGTTCCACTCTGTGGCCTACTCGTGTTTTTGCCACCTCCAGAATGTCATTGTGCCCCTGTCTGACCTCATGCTGCTGCTGTGGCTGCTGCCGTGACCTCCACACTCTGTCATTGTGCCCCTTTGTGGCCTACTCGTGTTTTTGCCACCTCCAGAATGTCATTGTGCCACTGTCTGACCTCATGCTGCTGCTGTGGCTGCTGCCGTGACCTCCACACTCTGTCATTGTGCCCCTTTGTGGCCTACTCCTGTTTGTGCCACCTCCACACTCTGTCATTTGTCCACTCTCTGACCTCATAATGCTGCTGCTGCTGTTAGTGCTGTCACCTCCACACTCTGTGATTGTGCCACTCTCTGACCTCATGCTGCTGCTGCTGTTGATGCCGTCACCTCCACACTGTGTCATTGTGCCACTCTCTGACCTCATGCTGCTGCTGCTGCTGTTGATGCCGTCACCTCCACACTGTGTCATTGTGCCACTCTCTGACCTCATGCTGCTGCTGCTGTGGCTGCTGCCATGACCTCCCCACTCTGTCAGTGTGCCACGCCGTGGCCTTGTCCTGTTTGTGCCACCCCCAGTCTGTCATTGTGCCACTGTCTGACCTCATGCTGCTGCTGTGGCTGCTGCCGTGACCTCCACACTCTGTCATTGTGCCCCTTTGTGGCCTACTCCTGTTTGTGCCACCTCCACACTCTGTCATTTGTCCACTCTCTGACCTCATAATGCTGCTGCTGCTGATAGTGCTGTCACCTCCACACTGTGTCATTGTGCCACGCTCTGACCTCATGCAGCTGCTGCTGTTGATGCCGTCACCTCCACACTGTGTCATTGTACCACTCTCTGACCTCATGCTGCTGCTGCTGCTGTGGCTGCTGCCGTGACCTCCACACTCTGTCAATGTGCCACTCTGTGGCCTACTCGTGTTTTTGCCACCTCCAGAATGTCATTGTGCCACTGTCTGACCTCATGCTGCTGCTGTGGCGTGGGCCGTGACCTCCAAACACGGTCATGGTGCCCCCTGTGTGGCCTACTCCTGTTTGTGCCACCTCCACACTCTGTCATTTGTCCACTCTCTGACCTCATAATGCTGCTGCTGCTGTTAGTGCTGTCACCTCCACACTGTGTCATTGTGCCACTCTCTGACCTCATGCTGCTGCTGCTGTTGATGCCGTCACCTCCACACTGTGTCATTGTGCCACTCTCTGACCTCATGCTGCTGCTGCTGTTGATGCCGTCACCTCCACACTGTGTCATTGTACCACTCTCTGACCTCATGCTGCTGCTGCTGTGGCTGCTGCCGTTACCTCCACAGTCTGTCATTTTGCCACTCTGTGGCCTACTCGTGTTTTTGCCACCTCCAGATTGTCATTGTGACACTGTCTGACCTCATGCTGCTGCTGTGGCTGCTGCCGTGACCTCCACACTCTGTCATTGTGCCCCTTTGTGGCCTACTCGTGTTTTTGCCACCTCCAGAATGTCATTGTGCCACTGTCTGACCTCATGCTGCTGCTGTGGCTGCTGCCGTGACCTCCACACTCTGTCATTGTGCCCCTTTGTGGCCTACTCCTGTTTGTGCCACCTCCACACTCTGTCATTTGTCCACTCTCTGACCTCATAATGCTGCTGCTGTGTTAGTGCTGTCACCTCCACACTGTGTCATTGTGCCACTCTCTGACCTCATGCTGCTGCTGCTGCTGTTGATGCCGTCACCTCCACACTGTGTCATTGTACCACTCTCTGACCTCATGCTGCTGCTGTGGCTGCTGCCGTGACCTGCACACTCTGTCAATGTGCCATTCTGTGGCCTACTCGTGTTTTTGCCACCTCCAGAATGTCATTGTGCCCCTGTCTGACCTCATGCTGCTGCTGTGGCTGCTGCCGTGACCTCCACACTGTGTCATTGTGCCCCTTTGTGGCGTACTCCTGTTTGTGCCACCTCCACACTCTGTCATTTGTCCACTCTCTGACCTCAAAAAGCTGATCCTGCTGTAGGAGCTGGCACCTCCCCACTGTGTCATTGTGCCACTCTCTGACCTCATGCAGCTGCTGCTATTGATGCCATCACCTCCCCACTGTGTCATTGTTCCACTCTCTGACCTCATGCTGCTGCTGCTGCTGTGGCTGCTGCCATGACCTCCACACTCTGTCAATGTGCCACTCTGTGGCCTACTCGTGTTTTTGCCACCTCCAGAATGTCATTGTGCCACTGTCTGACCTCAGGCTGCTGCTGTGGCTGCTGCCTTGTCCTCCCCTCTCTGTCATTGTGCCACTTTGTGGCCTACTCCTGTTTGTGCCACCTCCACACTCTGTCATTTGTCCACTCTCTGACCTCATAATGCTGCTGCTGTGTTAGTGCTGTCACCTCCACACTGTGTCATTGTGCCACTCTCTGACCTCATGCTGCTGCTGCTGTTGATGCCGTCACCTCCACACTGTGTCATTGTGCCACTCTCTGACCTCATGCTGCTGCTGCTGTTGATGTCGTCACCTCCACACTGTGTCATTGTACCACTCTCTGACCTCATGCTGCTGCTGCTGTGGCTGCTGCCATGACCTGCACACTCTGTCAATGTGCCACTCTGTGGCCTAATACTGTTTAGCCGCCTCCAGAATGTCATTGTGCCACTGTCTGACCTCATGCTGCTGCTGTGGCTGCTGCCGTGACCTCCACACTCTGTCATTGTGCCCCTTTGTGGCCTACTCCTGTTTGTGCCACCTCCACACTCTGTCATTTGTCCACTCTCTGACCTCATAATGCTGCTGCTGTTAGTGCTGTCACCTCCACACTTGTCATTGTGCCACTCTCTGACCTCATGCTGCTGCTGCTGTTGATGCCGTCACCTCCACACTGTGTCATTGTACCACTCTCTGACCTCATGCTGCTGCTGTGGCTGCTGCCGTGACCTCCACACTCTGTCATTGTGCCACTCTGTGGCCTACTCCTGTTGGTACCACCTCCACGCTGTGTCATTGTGCCACTGTCTGACCTCATGCTGCTGCTGTGGCTGCAGCCGTCACCTCCACACTGTGTCATTGTGCTACTCTCTGACCTCATGCTGCTGCTGTTGCTGCCGTGACCTCAACACTCTGTCATTGTGCCACTCTGTGGCCTATTCCTGTTGGTGCCACCTCCAGAAATTGTCATTGTGCCACTCTCTGACCTCATGCTGCTGCTGTTGCTGCCGTCACGTCCACATTGTGTCATTGTGCCACTCTGTGGGCTCCTGATGTTGCTGCCACCTCCAGAATTTGTCATTGTGCCACTCTGTGGGCTCCTGATGTTGCTGCCACCTCCACACTGTCGTTTAACAGAACAGGTTCTGTCATATTCTGTGACGGTTTAAAGCTCTGGCCTCATGGAGTGACTTCTGCTGTGACGTCCCCTTACTGTGTTGAGACCTGTGCCGGCTCCAGTAACCTACTACTGTGTTCTTTGACGCTATGGCAGGATCTAAGCCCTCAGCTTGTTTTTTTCCAGCTGGCACTACCATGACTTTATCAGGCTGCATTCCAGCTTCAGTTATTTGGTCGGTTTTGCCCCTGTAAGTGCCAGGGAATTTAAGAGTGAAGCGATTCTAATAGCGGCGGCAGTCACGTGCATGTCATACTAAAACACAGCATTCAATGAAGACGAAACCACGCTCCCTCTGTATATTTAAGCATGACACAATGTTCTACAGCTCCCTACAGGCTCTCTGCAGCCAGGAAATAGCTGTTTTTAATGTGATTCGTCCCGAAGTAGTTTTGTCGGGAAATTTGGCGAAGTCGGCGAATCGAATTTTTGAGAAATTCGCCCATCTCTAGTAACAGCTAAAAATGGTGCGACATTTTAAATAATGCTGAATGGTGAAAATGTTTATTATTAAATGTGCAAGCTTCCCACATAAATTTTGCTTTGTGGCAAAACCCATTTAACCTATTCTTTCCATACCATGTATTAACAGGTTAATGGACTTTGAAAGCTCTCATTTACACAATGAGTTTGGTGGCAATGGAGCTCCTGCAGTGAGTGCAATCAAAGGACCTAACACATGATGGCCTAAGTCAGTACCATAACAGGAAATTTAAATAATCAGTTTTGTGTCACAAAAAAAACTTTTAAGGGCTCATGTTAGGCATTGTTTAAATATGTGCAAGGGCTGATTCTACATTTAGGTAGATTTTAGAGACCCAAAAGACATAAGTAATGATCAGGGGCAGAATTATCAGGGTAGCAGCTGTTACATCTGCTACTATATCTGCTACCCCAGTAGTTCCACCCCTGGGCCAGCCAGTAGTGAATGTAACTATAGTTCACTGCCAGAGGGCCCTGTGTTCAGGGGCGGAACTGCGGGGCCCACTGCATCCTTCCTCAGAATGCCAGGGCCCTCTGTCCCGAGCGCTCAGAGGCAGGACTGCCTGGTCTTCGCAGGGCAGAGCACCGCCAATGTTTCGCTCTGCTAACCCGCCTGGTAACCCCAAGGCTATAGGCCTGAAGCCTACCAGGTGCTGGCCCATAGTGCTGACATGGGCGGCCTGATGACATAATATCATCGTGCAGACCGCGACGGGCTCAGAGTCTGACCGGCTACAATATCACATCAGGAGAGTAAGTTATTTCTTACTTTTTTCTTTTTTTAACAACAATAAAGCCTGCCTGCCTACCTATATGGGCCCATATACCCAACCTAACCCTGCCTGCCTACCTATATGGGCCCCTATACCCTCACTAAACCTAGCATGACGACCTAAAAGGGCCCCTACACCCTGCCTGCCTACCTATCTAGGCCCCTATATCCTACCCAATCCCTTCTTTTACTACTCCCTAGTTGCATGCCATATCTGTTTAATCTTTTGTGTGCTGATGCATCATATAATAGTATGTCCAGCATACTATACTTCGTCATATGCTGCGATTAAGAGCAAAATGCTGGAATCGAGTACAAAAAGTACAGGGAAAACCTATTTCATGTACAGCCCTTCAAAAGACAAGGGGACATTCCCTTCGTCTGGAGAAAAAAGAATTTAATCTCCAGATGAGAAAAGCCTTCTTCACTTTGAGAACTGGGAATCTGTGGAATAGCCGTGTGAGGAGCTAGTCACAGCAGGAACAGGTGAGGGTTTCAAAAAAGGCTTAAATAACTACCTGAAACTAAAGAATATTAATACGCATGTAGCTGTATAAAATATCTGGATCCAGTCTGATGGCAAATCTGGGATCAGAAATGAAATCTTCCTTAGAGCCAAGTGGTTGTTTTGTTATGGGTTTGGGTACGTTCATCTGTTAGGGAAACTAAGCTTAAAAAAACCTCATTATCTCCCTCCCTTCATCCTCATTTTCCCCATCCTTGGTTCAACTTGATTGACATATGACTTTTTTCAACCATACTATGTAACTATGTGTAAGAGGTTTTTTGCCATGCGAAATTTTTAATAAGAAATGATTGAGTAAAGACATATTGTTTTAAGAAGGAGGATGGCATATCAATAATTGTGATATGTGCTGGTTCCACCACTGGGACCATCTCGAAAACAAGACCCAACAGGAGTTCCGAGTACAGCCAAGTGCAAAGGTGATACCCACATTAGATATGCCATCATTGTATATGTTGGGAATACCCCTTTAAGTTTTTTGCATCATTAAATTGTGGTCTACAGATGGTACATGCAAATAATGTTTGATTGCTTACTGTCATGATTCTTAACTTTTATGTAGTGACCTTTATTTTCCATGTTTTTTTGTTGTTGTTTTTTTTCCTGACGCATCATATGAAAGGACTGACCAATCATGGTATCATGTCAGCTAGTATTAAGACATATATTATTTTTATCATTTTTGACAATTTTATTTTTGTCATTCCTGTAAGACCATTCTAGTAGGTCATAAATATGGTATAAAGGTCTACCCCATGTAGCATTTAGCCGACAGTTATTAGAAATGATTACCCATCAGCATCATTGGGACGAACAGGCTTTTTTTTGGTGGAGAAGGCTAAGTTAATGGCTATCAGATATTGCTAGGTCAACCTTAATGTGGGTAGAACAAAAAAAGACGCAAAAAACAGCAAATTGACATCCTGTTAAAAACATAATACCCAAAGATGAGTTATTGGGGAAGCATCTGGGGGCTCATAAGACACTGCATATTAGAAAGGTTATGTGGGCCTTTAAAACTGATGATAATTCTTCTGAATGGTACACAGCTGTAATACCTGGCAGAGCTGCTACAAAAAAGACAGCTAATACAAGCACATGTACAGTGAATAATGCCCCCTCTTTAAACCGTTAATCTGTGGGGGTGTGCAGAGTTGAACTCCCATTAGTCTAATATTAATGAACGATTCTGAGGATAAACCATCATTTCTGAAGGCCTGGATAATTCCTTCAAAATGTAATGTCAATTTAAATGTGCTAGCTGTATTTGCAAGAACAATATTCTAATTTAACAGTTTTTTTAGTTTAATAACAGGGATTGAATATTTCAGTTTCCTGTCACATATGTCACGTTTGAATGAAACAGCAGTCCACCATGTACTCTACTGCCCCAAAGTCTACAGGACTGACAAAGATATATGCGATTCATGTATTATTTTATTTACTGCCATTCATATCTATGAACTATAGAGTTTTAATGAATCTTTATTTTTATACTTAGTTGAAGCACTACTATTTTAATCAAATAGAAAACTTGATTTATTTAACATTTAGTAAAAATATGTATGCCCAAACAGGATGTTTTGTGGAGCATTGTCTTCGTCATATAAGCCAGCCATAGCTGTAGAAAGGTTGTATGCTACTTTTACATTCTCTACAATGTGAATATTTTATTTCACTGGGACAATGGAGCTGTTCCCACAGTTACTATAGCCATAATAATTCAAGAATTATACCTTTATCTCAGAGGATATGTAAATGCTTACTGATAAGTAATACAAGTCAAGTCTGAAAACACAAACTTTGCATCTTTATTTACATTGGACAATAAAAAGCCGCCTGGCAAGCCAAAATCGTATTGAAAAACTGAATACATGTTTTTAAGCCATCAGTTTTAAAGTCATATTTTTCCCAAAGCATGCAGAAGCTCTACAGAATAGCAGCTAAATTCTAAATAATGTTTTTGTGGGTTCAGTCAAGGCATTTAAAGTAGTGAAAGCACTTCAATGCCTTCGTTAGATTTCACACTTTGGAATATATGATGATGCCTACAGGATATTTTAATATAAATAGTCTACATAATTATTCTCAAGCAAGATAGCAAGTTGGAAAGCGAGAAATAGGAAATACAAATAAAATATATTACTATAGTGTGGATTTATTTATATGGTACAACAGCTTAAGTTAGTGCCTTCCATACTGAACACAATATGTATAGACAATGAGCTTTTAAAACGCTTAGACCTCAATCCATATAAAGGTAATCTACCAACATAAAAAATTATAATGCACAGATGTGAAATAAATTTATTCTAAGCTAGAACCAGATGAACTAGGCAAACATTATGTGCAGTCTAAGGTCCACATGTACTAGCTATAAAAATAGTGAAACATGTTAATTTTTCATGTACAGCAATTTTACAAACTTTTAAAATCATGCCCAAACTTTGATTTTTGGTTACTTTTAGGCTATGTTCACACGGCTGATGATACTGCGCTCAATACGGCTGAAATCCGTCCCAGTCATTACGGTAATCCACAGTTCTCATAGAGAACTATGGATTCCGTCTCCTCTCCCCGCTCGCTGCATTTTGTGAGCGGGGAGAAAGGGACATACACATTATCCCGGCGGGATACGCGCCGTGGATAATGGATGTCTATGGGGCCGGCGAGCTGCTGGCCCCCCCGCCCCCGCTGCATGGCACATGTCGTAATTGCGGGGCGAAAACCGTCCCGCAATTACGGCGTCAATCAGCTGTGTGAACATAGCCTTAGGCTCAGCTCACACATGCTTTGATAGTTTTGTTGGGTTTTTGTTCCAACATTTTTGTTTTTTTGCTAACAAAATTGATACGTTCTGCACTGCTATCATTACCGTCAATTGACAACTAGGCACTGAAATTCTGTGCATGTCTGTACATAGGGGTGTAAGTGTACATGGGTGTGTCTGTCTGTGTATGTCTATACATGGGTGTGCATGTCTGTGCATGGGTGTTTGTGTGTCTGTGTGTATGTGTATATGAGCGTCTGTGTGTCTGCACATGTCTGTGTGTGTCTTTCTGTGATGCCCCATCCCCCACAGTAGGCACCCACCTTTGGTAGGATAGGAAAGTTGGGTACTGTATATGTTATGGGGGATGTAACCCATCTTTTCAAGGTGCTAGATATCCAATCAAGTTTCCAGGAAAGCTGGGTGATGTGATGATCCCCACAGCAACTTTTCTACTAATAGGAAAATGGGTTGCTCTGGACACTGGGTAGCCAATATACTGTACACTTGTATAGTGTTTCTGGGGTTTTTTGTATAGGTTTCTCTTTTGGACTACATCGGATTAGTTGGACTACATTGGACCAACGTTAAGTCTATTACCTTAATAAAATGGTCAAGGAGGGATGTACAGGGAGGAAAATAAGGTTTGACTGGTGATTTTGCCAGTTTTCCCACGTACAAAGAATGGAGAGGTCTGTAATTTTTATCATACATAAACTTTAACTGTGAAATCCAAAGAAAACCTAAAAAATCACATTGTATGATCTTTTAATAATTAATTTGCATTTTATTGCATGAAATAAGTATTTGATACCATAGAAAAACAAAATATATATTTGGTAAGCAACCGTTTATTTGCTATTACAGAGGTCAGATGATATCTGTAGTTCTTGACCAAATTTGCACACACTGCAGTAGGGATTTTGGCTCATTCCTCCATACAGATGTTCTCCAGATCTTTCAGGTTCCAGGGCTGTCACTGGGCTGCAGGGGCGTAACTACCGGGGTAGCAGACAAAGCAACTGCCCCGGGGCCCGTGCTCTCAGGGGGCCCGGCGTCTGCTATCCCGGTAGCTCGGCTCCAGTGAACTTACTAGTTCACTGCCGGAGGACGCGGAGCTGCGGGGCCCGGCGCATCTTACCGGCCGCATGTCAGGGAGCCAGTGTGAGGGAGAGAGGCTCCCACATGCAGCCGGTACAGAGAGCAGGGACGCAGGGGAAGCATCATAGAGACGCTCTCCCTGATGTCACTGCTTGCAGGGGGCTGGCCCCGCCCCCTCAGCTACACTGGTCAGTGTGACTGCGGGGCTGGAGCCAGCAGCAGCAGCAGGAGGAAGAGGACACAGCAGGGAAGTAAGTAACACTCCCCCCTGTCTCCCAAAACGGCCCCCCCTCCCTCCCTGTCCCCCAACCTAGCCTCTCCTGACCTCCCAAAACGGCCCCCACTCCCTCCCTGTCCCCCAACCTAGCCCCCCCTGACCTCCCAAAACGGATGTCCCCCAAGCTAGCCCTCCCTGTCCCCCAAAATGGCCCCCCTCCCTCCCTGTCCCCCAACCTAGTCCTCCCTGTCCCTGCACATGGGCATCCACTGTAATGATTACAGGAGGTGCCCACTGTAGGATTCTCAATAAATAAATGATTTAAAAAAAAAATAAACAACGTGGGGGTCCCCCCAATTACCATAACCAGCCAGGGTAAAACCAACAGCTGCAGCCTAATACTATCAGAATGGGAAGGTCCATCATTACTGGTCCCTTCCCTTTCTAGGAGTACCAACCCGCAGTCACTCCAGAAGCAGACCCTCACATTAGAGGGTCCGCTTCTGGTGGTTACTGGCTCTTCCTGGTACCCCTGGTGTGTTGGATATTGGGGTAATCGTGACACGGGATTAGTGTCGGCCTTGGGGTGACAAAAACTGCCGCTGGCTGACACCAAGTCCGAGCGCTAGTAATAGAGGCATCTGACAGACACCTCCATTACTATCACTGGAAAAAATGGAAAAAAAATAACACAGAAACAAAATAAAAAAGCAGTTTATTTAAATAAACTCCCTGACACCGGCCCTTGGGACTATTTTAGTTTATAAATAGATGCTACGCTGGTCCAACGTAGTTTAACGAATCCAATAGTATTATACTCCATCCCCTGCACTCCTGAAGGTCACGGCTGGTGGTGCAGGTGATGGAGAACAGGCCAGAGCCGCACCACAATCTCCAGGGGGTTGGTCTTCTGTCTCCCCCCAGGAGATTGTGCTGTAAGCTGTGGCCTTTACCTCCTCTCTCACCCCTGTGGCCTAGTGCCAACATGAAATACAACCCTCACCTAACACTCTATAACCCCCTGACCACTGCCTGTTGCCCCATACTCCCCGTACTCCACCTATCACCCCATGTGGAGTTTGTACAGAGGTGGGAATTGGTAGGGAGTTGATGGAAAAGTGCAAAGTCTAAAATGTTTGTGTGGTTAATTCTGCAGGGACGAGGCAAGGAGAAGTGGTCATGGCGGTCTGGAAGGAATGGAGAAAGGGAACGACTCCCAACAGAGAAGACGTCACCTGTGAGTCACTAAATTGTATTGTACTGTCATCACTTATATGTCTGCAGAGCCTCTGTACAACTGCTATCTACCCCCATATGGTCACTGTATGACAGGAATATTGGTAGTAGTGTAATGGTTCATATTCAGGATCAGTATGGCTGTATTATTCAGTCACTATGTGGTGGTGATATGTGGTCATGGTATTACTTAGTCACTATGTGGTGGTGATATGTGGTCATGGTGTGATGGTATTATTCAGTCACTATGTGGTGGTGATATGTAGTCATGGTGTTGTAGTATTATTCAGTCACTATGTGATAGTGATATGTGGTCATGGTCTTGTGGTATTATTCAGTCACTATGTGGTCCTGGAGTGGCGGTATTATTCAGTCATTATGTGGTGGTGATAGTGGTCATGGTGTGGCGGTATTATTCAGTCACTATGTGGTGGTGATATGTGGTCATGGTGTGATGGTATTATTCAGTTACTATGTGCTGGTGATGTTGTCATGGTGTGGTGGAATTATTCGATCTCTGTATAGCGGTATTATTGATAATATTAGTCTTGGTGTGGTTAGTAACAGTACGGGGATATTTGCTCCTTGTACAGCGGTATTATGTGGTCACTGAATGACCATTATATAGAGGTATCATCCATACAACATTGTCTTAAAGCTATTTGTATGGATCTCTGTATATACAATACACTACTTTATATAATTACATATTTACAGACCCTAGTGGCGCCGCTGTTGTGTTGGCGCTGGTTTTCTGGAGGGGCGGGGCATGATTGTGTTTGGTGGGGCGTGGTTAGAGGCGTGTCCTGATATGATGTAATTTGTTTGGGCGTGGTCAGAGGTGTGGCCTGATGTGATGTCATTTGTTTGGGCGTGACCAGAGGCGTGGCTAATGTGTCCCTATTTGCAATCTCTAAATATTGGAAGGTATGGCGTTATTGGTAATGTCGGTCTTGGTATAGTGAGATTTGTTTGGCATTAGTATGATGGTGATATGTATGGTCAGGTATTTGCCCCTTGTATTATCTACATTATCTAACTGCATGTCCTGGTAAATGTTCGTGGTCGGGGAGGGGGGGCCCATCCAAAAGTTTGCTTTGGGGCCCAGGCTTCTCTAGTTACACCCCTGCTGGGCTGCATTGAGTTTCAGCTCCTGTCAAAGATTTACTATTGGATTCAGGTCTGGAGACTGGCTAAGCCACTCAAGGACCTTAAAATGCTTCTTACAGAACCACTCCTAAGTTGCCCTGGCTGTGTGTTTCAGGTCATTGCCTGCGGGAAGACCCACCCACGATCCATTTCAATTTTACGGGGAAAAGGGAAAGTTGGGCCCCCCACCATCCCCCCTTTTTAATACAGTGCGTGATCCTGTCTAAGAGGGGCGAATTGATTCTAACGAAGGGGAATTGTTTAAATTTCAGGAAAATTTTCTTTCGAAGAAGCCAAATTTTGGGGGGTACTCGGGTAACGAATGGCTTTTGATTGATAAAATGGCTGCGAGCCACAGGCTTAATGGGGAAAAGCACTCTGGGAGGAAAAGGCATACCGCATGACAAGTGCAAGATGAAGCCAATCAGGGGACCGGGGTATTCTTGTCCACCCCCCACTATAAACCCGGGCGCACGGGGGGCTCAACCGCTTTTTTTTTTGGGGGGGAATTTTGGGCCGCGGTATTGTTACTGAAAACTGATTTTTTACACGATTTTGTGGGGTGTCTCAGCTTGTTCAGGACGTTTCCCTTAATGTTCCCTATTTTGTTTTTTTCGGGTATTGGATCTAAAGTCCAGTGTGCATCCACTGCTGCGCATATACATTTTAATGCTATCTGCTCACAGCACATTGAATTCCAAGGGGGGTCTAACCGTTCCTGTTGTTTCTTTAAAGAAACAGCGTTTTTACAAAAAAAAATACCACTTCATTTTTGGCTGCTAATTTTTTTGCGCAATTTACATCCAGGGTTAATTAAGCGTTTTTCTGCTGCTGTGGTACTCCCCAAGAAACCGTCTTTTTCAAACCGCCCAAAAAATACAATTTTCCGTACCTAATTCACAAGCAAGGTTAATTAAAATTTTTTTTCTTGTTTTTTGTGCGTAGAAAATACCCAAATTTTAACACGCTCAAAGCTATATTGTGGCCTCAATTTTTTTGGCAATTTACATCCAGGGGGTTTAATTTAAACTTGTTTTTCTGCTGTGGGGACAAAAAAAAACCCTCTTTTTCCCCCGGCAAAAATTACAGTTTCCTGTAGCATAATTACAAACAAAGGTTAATTAAAATTTTTTTTTTGTTGTTAGCAAAAGAAAACACCAAATTTTAACATGCTACAAAAATAGTTTTGGTTGCTCAAATTTTTTGGCGCCCTTTACATCCAGGGGTTAATTAAGCGTTGTTTTTCTGCGTGGTGACAAAAATTTAAAACCCCTTTTTCACCGCCAAAAATTTTCAATTTTTCCTGTACCATAATTCAAAGCAAAGGTTTAATTACAATTTTTTCTCTTGTTGTGTACGAGAAAAAATGCAATTTAACACGCTACAAAGCTAGTAGTTTGTGGGTGCTCAATTCTTTGCCCCAATTTCTCCAGGGTTAATTAAGCGTTGTTTTTTTGCTGTGGTGACAAAAATAAAACCCTCTTTTTCACCGCCCAAAAATTTTAATTTTTTCCCGTAAATAATTCACAAGCAAAGGTTAATTACAATTTTTTCTCTTTTTGTGTACGTTAAAAACACCAATTGTAACACCTACAAAACTAGTATTTGGGCTCTCAATTCTTTTGCGCAATTTACATCCAGGGGTTAATTAAGGGTTTTTTTCTGCGTGGTGACAAAAATAAACCGTCTTTTTCACCGCCAAAAATTACAATTTTCCTGTAGCATAATTCCAAGCAAAGGTTAATTACAATTTTTTCTCTTGTTGTGTAGGATAGAAAACACGCAATTGTAACACGCTACAAAGCTCGTAGTTTGTGGTTGCTCAATTGTTTGGCACAATTTACATCCAGGGGTTAATTAAGCGTTGTTCTGCAGTTGTACTCAGTAAAAGAAACTTTGTTTTTCACCGCCACAGAAGAAATCTGTAGCATAATTCATATCCGAAGGTTAATTAAGCCTGTTTGTGCTTTTATATTCAGTAAAATACACAGAGTTTTTAAACGGCACACACAAGTCAATTTTTCCTGCCCATTTGTGGAGCGCAATTTATATCCAAGGGTTACCCAAGCTTCTTAGTGGGTTCATTTGGAGTCAAATACAGGGTGTGTATTTATCATATACAGATATCTTCATCAAACAGTGTCTGTACATTTTAGAACAAACAGTATGTCAGACAGAGAGGTGGCAGGCTCTTCACCTGCAAGTGGCAGAGGCACAAATATTCCTGGAGAAGGCCCAGGTCGTAGCACAGCAAGGGGACATCGCAGCAGGGGTCACTCGGTGAGGCCACAACTACCGCTGTCATCTAGCGGCCGTGTGCTAGCAACCCAAGGGTTATTGATTGGTTGACTAGGTCATCCACTTCCTCCCAGATGACATCTGACAACCCCAGCCAAGAGTCGGTGGGAACGTCAGACACAACCCTTAGTTGGCATGGCCCGGGAGCGGGTCAGCGGCCCTCACCTGTCCTCAACTCGCCTCTGTCCCATCCGGTTCCCTCAGCCAGAGATCTACTATGTGGTCTGGGCTCAGCGCCACTATATAGCGAGAATGAACAATTTGAGGAGGACAGTCAGCAGCTACTTGGCACAAAAAAATTTGGGGCCCAATATCCCCTGCTTTTGCAGTAGGCGGCAAAGTATAGATGTTAGAGTGGCAATGGGAGGTCATGTTGTAAAGGGGTCAGCCTCTGCATACCAAGACCGGTGATGAGGACAGCAGTAAACTGAAACACAAATATATGATGATGTAGCCGACCGCACTTGGGAGCCGGTGGGGCAAGGGCTTCATCATCGTCAGGAGAAGGGGGCGTCAGCTTGCGCGTCAGGCAGCGGCGCAGCCAGCAAGGGGGTTTGTGTGGCCGTGAGTCAGCAGGATAGCAGCAGTGTGAGGTCGGGAGCCAAGCGCCACGGGTAAAAAACCCGCTTCGCAGTCCAAGAAAGTAGCGGCACAGGGGGCCCTCCAGCGAGGCAGCGGCGGCAGTAGTCACTCAGTGCGGAGCGTTGGCGGTAAAATCCGATACTCGGCGGTGTGGCAGCAGCGCCCAGTGGCAAGCATGCCATTGCAGCCAGTCAAGGCTCCACCACCTCTGCAGAAGGGAGCTGTTTCTCTTTGACATCATCTCCTGGTCCAGATGCTCCTGCCCTCGCTACTCATGGCGCCAGCATCGTTCAGCGAGGCATTGCAAGAGACAACAGTATGCGTCCAACCATCCTAAGGTGCAGAAGCTGACCGTACTCCTGTCCAAATTGTTGGTGCTGCAGTCCCTCACTTTCCAAATGGTGGACTCTGCACGGTTCAGAGAACTAATGGCTTGTGCCGAGCCGAGATGGAGAGTTCCAAACCATAATTTCTTTCCAAAAAGGCAGTACCAGCACTTCAAAATATGTAGAACAGAAGGTGGGCCAGTCCTTGAGCTTATCGGTTTGTTCCAAGGTGCACGGCAGCGTGGACGTCTGGAGCTGTAACTACGGTCAGGGCCATACATGTCCTTTACGGGCCCCACTGGGTGAATGTGCTTCCGGCCCAGGACACCAACAACTTGGACTGGAGACGCGGGTTTCTCCTCCACGTTGTAAAACTGCGGCTCCTGCGCCCAAAGTCCACCTCCTCCTCCCACCACCACCACTCTCAGCCTCCACAAGTACTGCTCCATCATACCACATGTGTAAAGGGCACAGCGGTGTCACGCAGTTCTACACCTGGCTTGCCTCGGCAAACGAAGTCACCACAGGGAGGAACTGCTCCGCGTCATGCAGCAAGAAACGAATGTGGCTTTTTTCCGCACCAACTCAAAACGGAACCATGATGATGGACAATGGGAGGAACATGGTGTCCGCGCTGCACCGAGGAGGGATGGGTAATGCTCCGTGCATGGCGCACGTGTTCAATCTGGTTGTGAAAAGGTTCCTGAAGTCTTCCACCGATCTTCAAAAAGATTCTGAAAATGGCCAGGAAACTGTGCATGCACTTCATCCTTTCCTAAAAAGCCAGGAACACCCTCCTCGAGTTGCAGGGGCAGAACGGCCTCCCCCAACACACTCTAATATGCGATGTTTCCACCCGTTGGAATTCCAGCCTGCACATCTTTGGACCGACTGTATGAACAGAGAAAGGCCATTAACGATTTTTTGATGAAACCAGGCGGACAGGAGTACTCCCCTGTGTAACTTTGATGTCACCAGTGGCAGCTCATGCGTGCACCTGCATTTGTTGAGGCATTCGAGGAGGCCCCGTTATTTGTCAGTCGCCAGGACTACGGGATGAATAACGTCATTCCCCTGCTTCATGTTTCCCGAACAGATGCTGAAAAACCTGTCCCGGCAGGGGATTGGAGACGTGGCGACTATATCTCGTGGCCACATGAGTCCGGGGGGGACTGAAATGGAGGAGGAGGGGGAGAGGGGGAATTTGGGGCAGAAAG